>JAHBCN010003290.1:0-77092 GCA_019359885.1 Listronotus oregonensis | reverse complement strand
GAACAATCCCGGGATCCCGGTCCATAAAGGTCGCAAAAAAATAGAATGCCAAGGGTTATTCCGGTTCCGCAAACTGATGGAATTTTACCCCTTATACCAATATTTGCAGAGCTCAATGCCCTTGGAGCCTTAACAGGAGGTATTTCGGGGTAGACGAAGGTTATCAAGGATACTTAAAATGCTACAGAAAATTTAAAAGAATCAAAAAGATATAACGCAGCAATGGAAGCTATTGCTACAGGAAAACAGGATAATGGTATTTATTTAATAAGAGGTTATGGTTTACAGAGAGAGGCCTGCCTAATAATCAGGGGCGCGTTGCGCACGACACCGACGGCGGCCATGGAAGCATTTCTGGGACTGCCTTATCTGCATATTTACTTGGAGAGAGAGGCTACAGACCCTATCAAGCGGTCAGCAATAAACCGCAGGCGTGTCACATAGAGAGTACCAGTCTCCTCAGGAGTGTCCTTACCTGTGACAGACTGGGAATGCCCTCAGACATAACGACAACTACAACCGGTCTTACAGTGTAGTCTACCCACAAAGAGAGGACTGGAGTCGGAAAACGACCGACCTGCTGCGGGCTGACATCTGTTAGTACACCGACGGCTCCAAAATTAAAGACGGTGTTGGAGCTGGAATATAGGGACAGAGACTATTAATTCTATTAAAAAAAAGTCTATAATATTGCGTTTTGTTATTTTAATTTACCTTTTTTTAAATGTATATAAAAGACATATAAAATAGTCCCCGACTACAATTAAAGAAATTTAATAATAAAATTTACCCATAGAGGGTGGTTAAACGAAAACGAGCGAACATAGACAGTGTGTTGTAGTTTTTTTGAAGCCAACCTTATATCTTAGAAACTACTCGTGCGATTTCCATAAAATGTTGGCAATTGATAACTACCCGAAGTGTGACCTTGCCGACACAGTCAAACTTGAGATTCACCATAGTCGTATGTTATTAGAGGCAAAGATATAGGTCGATTTTTCAAAATTTTATATTAGCGATTTTTTTAAAAATAACCTAATATGATATTCTTAATAAGCACCTTTAGAAATCTCCTTGCGGGAGGTGTTATGATGGTGCGCATAAACGTATTTCAGATACAGTTAAAAAAATGTTTCTACAAAAACATATTCTTATTTGATAATCTGTTACTGATATATGATATAATATCATTGTTTATTTTTTTCTTCAAAATAATGCTTTTTATCAATTTTTTTAGGTTCTGCTTCAAAATTTCAATTTTTTAACTAGGCAAAATTTCTATCCATATATTTTTTTGTAATAATTGATATATTGTGTTAAATGAAGACAGACAAGGCTGAAAGCCAGAAAAACTCGTTAAAAATTATGGACAAAATTATTTAAAAACAAAAATAAAGTTAAAAAATTATCCAATATGATATTTAATAATGACTTCATTTAGCATAATACATCAATTATTACAAAAAATATATTGATAGAAATTTTGCCTTGTTGAAAAAATTTGAATTTTGAAGCAGAACTCAAAGAAATTGATAGAAAGCATTATTTTAAACAACAAAAAACATTATTTTTTGATATCAGTAACAGATTCCCAGATAAAAATATTTTTTTGTAAAAAAAAAGAATTATTGAAGACCTGTATCTGAAATACCTTTAGGCGCACTCTCATGAAAACTTCCACAACACAACAAAAACCTATGTAGATCAAATTATTTATGATCTTGCTAAACAGTTATCTGCTGTAAATTCTTTGACGATGATTTAATAAGGCTATTGGTCTACCTGAGGATGCTTGCAGTGGGGTCTTTCTCAATTTTTCTATAGATGTCCGGGTCTAGTAAATTATTGATCTTGTCATTGTAGTCCTCGGTGTTCATGACTACTGTGGCATTACCTTTGTCACCTGGCAATATAATAATGTCTTTGTTTCTGTTTAGGTCCTTGATTGCTTTTCGTTGTCCCAATGTCAAATTACTTTTGGGAGGTTTAGCTTTCATGAGAATTCTAGAAGTTTCCATACGAACTTCTTCTGCAGTGTCCTGTGGAAGCGTTCGTATACAAGCCTCCACATTTGCGATTATTTCCTTCACGGGAACCGTCTTCGGTGTTATAGCAAATTTAGGCCCTTTTTCAAGAAGTTTTATCTCATCGGTGGTTAATTCATGCTTAGATAAGTTGATGACTGCTTTCTGGCTGTCTAGGCCTTCGTCCGTCGTTTTTAAAATTTTTAAACTCTTTGCATTCGAGAATCCAGTTTACTATGGAAATTAAACATAACAAAACCTTTTTAGACGTATTGGTGGAGAGATATGAAGACGGGAAGTTAGGGCACAGAGTATATAGAAAACCTACACATACGGACGGGTACCTCAACAAGGAATCTAATCACCATCCAAGACAAAAAACCGGCGTATCAAGACTCTGACAGACCGAGCGAAAAGAATATGTGAGCCCCAGTACTTAAATGCAGAATTGCAACATTTGGAAAAGGCGTTGATAAATAACGGCTACACAAGAAAGGAAGTAAGACATATGCAAAAACCAAAAAACAAGAAACACAGAGAGGAACATTCTTCAGAGACAACAGCGGTCCTGCCCTATATTAAAAATGTAACAGACCGAATAGGAAGAATATTGGAGAACCACAAAATAAGAACTGTTTTTAGACCTACAACCACTATACAGCAAAGTCTGAGATCTGCTAAGGATAAAAGAAACCCCTCTCGACACCAGGAGTCTACAGAATTCCTTGCAGCTGTGGGTCGGTTTACATAGGTTTAACAAAACGCAGTATCAACACCAGACTTAAAGAACACAAAAGAAGTTGTCGATATGGACAAACGGACAAATCCGCTGTGGTAGTACGCACTCTCACAGGGCAATCATAGGATTCTTTTCGATGACACACAAGTCCTAGATGAAACTACCAATTATTATCCAAGAATATACAGGGAGACAATAGAGATACAAAAACATAAAAACAACTTAAATAGAAAAGAAGAGGACCTTAATCTTAGTAAAACGTGGATTCCAGCACTAAAAGATACAAAAACGCTAAAAATAAAGGCAGTAAATCCAAGTCCTTTCCCATTGGCTGGAACGGAACAGAAAGCCCCGCCCACCAAAACTCCAACAAAAGCAGAAGCTCCGACAGTAGCCGTAACAGTCAACCGTGAGCCGTCAGGAATAGTACTTCGACCTCGGACCCACCTTTGATAATGTCTGCCGCAGTGGTAGACGAAACGTCAGGTAGAAATACCAAGAGACCACGGCAAAGAAGCCCGGAAAACCCATATAATGTAGTTAAAATCGGCCGTGAAAGCTTACACTCTTCTATGATTGTCCATTATAAAAGGGTTGAGAAAGGTGAAGTAGAGGAGAATAATAAAATTATAACCGATGTGATCAAGAGTATAAAGCAGCTATTCTCAACCGCTGGTCCGGCGGACCACTAGTGGTCGGCGGAGAAATTTTACTAGTCCGCGGACAATTTCTTCTATCCGCGAAAAAATTTACTCATTAAAAAAATAATAATAACTAAATTTTAATTTATAAAATTACGAAATATAAATATAAATTAATTTTAATTCTATGTAATTGATGATTAGTAATTATTATTACAAACAAACAACAAATTATATTTTTTGTAAATGCTTTTGATTTACTTTTTTAGTAATCGTTAGAGTAATATTTTTTGTTGTGTTCCTATGTCCATGAGTTTCTAATTTTTTTAAATCATTTTTTGTGATTTTTGTTAAAGCTTTATATACCTATTTTTTATATGTATAAATAATTACATATCTTTACATTTAAATATTATTGTAAGTAAATGATAATAAAAATGTTACGATTAACTAATGTAGTAGTTCTTTAATACCTGGTAAAATTTAGTTGTTAAAAAAATATCACTGGTCCGCGAACTTTTTTTACAAATTTTACTGGTCCGCGGGCCAAAAAAGGTTGAGAAACGCCGGTTTAAAGAGTCAAATTAAAACAGCAATAACAAAAACTTATGTAGATGACGCTTTTGCTAAACTTAGTACAGGGTGTACAACTAAAAAAGGAGGCCGGCTGTATCTCAGAAAATATTTATCGCACAGCGTTGGAGAAAAATACTGTTAGTAAAAGTGGTCAAGAGAAATAGCTGGAAATTATTTTCAAGTTTCTGAAATGGCCGCTAGGGGGCGTAACTGCAATCTTGAATCTAAAAAAGTGATGTTTCTGTGAATTTTGCTATATTAATATAATATATATTATATAAAATCATTTCGTCTAAATGCAATACTTTACGAGTTACGAATACCCCCCCCCCACTTTATTTTTAGAGATGTAGTAAAAATTGTCAAACAAAAAAGGTTCAGATTATCCTCGACTTTAAAGATCAGGTATTTTTTGTTAGGTTAATATAACAAAATTCACAGAAACATCATTTTTTTTAGATTCAAGATTGCAGTTACGCCCCCTAGCGGCCATTTCAGAAACTTGAAAAAAAATTCCAGCTATTTCTCTTGACCACTTTTACTAACAATATTTTTTCTCCAACGCTGTGCGATAAATATTTTCCGAGATACAGCCGGCCTGGCCCCCTAAACAGGGAGATTTAAAAGTGGGGTGCCTTTAGAAGCAGAGTGGACGCTGAGATTAGATTATTATTGAAAAGTGAAAAAAAAAACTTTAGTTCTTTTTTCACTCTTGAGCTGGAATACATTTACAGTCTTCTCAAAAGAGGAAAAGGGTAATGAAAGAAATCGTGAACATAACAGACAGCGTTAAATACAGTTTACTTTGCAAGTATTGTAATTATCCAGTTACATTATTTGTACGTAAGGACTACGCGTAGAAAATATTAAAGTATTACTGTGGTATTAGTAGCATATTGAAAGAAAAAAAACTGTCACCTAAACTAAACCTAAAGCCTTTCCAAGCGAATGAGTGGTATAAACCGCTCGGTAATTAGTAGTTATGTCATATGACGCCACGGTTATTAATGCGCTTGGACAAGTTGGTTTTAACCGCGAGTTTATATTTATAAGTTTGTTTACGTTTATATTGTGTTAATATATATTTTTTTACTCCATTTGCCTAAGAACATGTTTTTTTATGGAAAAATTTGTTTTACTGTAGTACGCTTGGGAAGATATTGAGGAATAAAATGTTACTTCTATAATGCAAATTATACAAAGAAATATTTTTTTATGTGTTGGAAAAAGTTCAGAATCATTTAATGACACCCAAAACAATAAATCTTAAACGGTGGCTCATTGAATACGAAAATATTATTTTTTATAGATTTGTGAGGATGTCACAGGAAACATTTAGAAAATTCTTTGAAGCTGGTTTTAACGACGCGTCATATGGGCTTGTTGGAAAAAATATAGATGAGGGCATTATCCGGTACTACCAGAACAATCACTGCTAATTTTTTTGTGGTACATGGGCAGTCAAGAAACCCTAGTAGCTATAGGTTCCCGGTTAAAAGTATCTTCCCAAACTGTACACACTATTACAAATGCTACTTTGTTTCTGATTTTAAGTCTAAAAAACAAATACATAAAGTGGCCTAGTTCTCCTGCTGAGTACTTATCTGTAAAAAGGACTTTTACTAGTTATCCAGGTATGTGTGTTCTATTTTTTAGTATCATGTCATTATTGTAATTTTAATAGTATAATACTATAAGTATTTAATTTTAGGAACAATAGGGGCAATCGATGTCAGTCACGTTTTCTTGAAAGTTTCCAAAAGGCAGCAAGATATAGTGGAATTGTTAAGTCTAGTTAAATTATGTGTGGAGGAAAGAAATTGAATATATAAAAAGTCAATATTAATGTAATTGGCGTTTATAATTTTATTTATTGAACTCAAGTCAAATACAATTTAACTATAATTTTATCTTACTTTGTTAATTAACAACTTTAATTTTTTAATACGTAACTAAATATCAAATTCTTTATCAAGTGACACATCGTTAGTCTCGGGAATGACGTCCACGTCCAGGTACCAGAGCACCAGGTGTCCGGGGGGTCTTCGACCATACCACAATTGAATTCAGCGACCCAAAAAAACCCCTATAACGATTTTCGGTTCGTCTTTTTCGATTGTGTAAGGAAATCCTTCGGAGATGAGGTCCACGCCCAGGTTCCGGTACACCAGGTGTTCAGGGGGTCGTTTTCCAGAGTGAAATTGTGATTCAGCGCTCCAAAAAATGCCCCTACAATGATTTTCGGGTTTTTTTGGCAATCTTGTCTCTGAGATGACCTCCATGTCCAGGTCCGGCGCACCAGGTGTGGGAGGTGTTTGCCGATGCTATTTGGATTAAGTGACCCAAAAATCCCTGGCGTCGAGTTTCTCTCCTTCCCCGCATGAATTTTGGAAGAGTCCCACGGAGATGACGTTCATCGGCGCTCCTAAGCTCCAGGTCGGCTGTGGGTCAATTTGAACATCATAATCGTGATCAGCGACCTCGAAAACTCCCGAGAACCTGATTTAGGCCAGTTCTGACTCTTATTCATAAAGTTATTAAATCTTCCAAAATTCGTCTTAAAAAAATGCATTTTTTAAATGCATTTTTGCCTGCCACAATGCAATTTGCGGTTTGTAAAGTCACAAAGTAGGTACATTTTTAACAAAAAATTTTTGTAAGCGAATACAGAAAAACGCATTACGATCCGTTTTAGTATAAAAAATTCCGAGGTTGAGTGCTTCATTGTTTCGACTAATAGCTATATTGACAGATATGTGTACATTGTGTACGCTAGACATTTAATTATCATACATATCTATGGGATTTCCAGGATCAGCACATGACTTAAGGGTAAGGAAACTATTTGATCTTATATGAAGTGAAAAGTACTCTAGGTATATCTAGTTTAAATAAAAATTAAAAATATATATTGGACTTTCCAAAGTCCATGGGTTCTATATATTCTTATAGTATAAAAATATGTTTCTTTTGCAGGTTTTTTCCAATTCTTCATTTGTTTTAAATATTGAACGTTTTGGGTAACAAATATATTTTTCAGATGATACCCATCTAGGGGGAGACAGAGCCAGGTTTATTGTGAGTTATTTTGCCTCGAAAATACTTTTATTTTTAAACTGATTATCAAGAAGTTCAACCAAATAAAGGCATAGATGAAGCCATAAGTGTGGCAGGTTGACTAATACCGGTTTTATCATTCTCTATACCCGTTAAATTCTGGCGAATACTATGTTTTGTTTTTTTTTAATTTTGAGGACGAGTTTTTTTTGGCACTAGGCTGATCAGCCATTCAGCCAGTCACAAAGTGTTACTTTTATAAAAAAAGAAGCCTTGTATTTTATTTATTTAAATTATTTATATAAATTTTTTGATTATTAAAAATAAAAAGTCCTGTATTTAATTTTTTTTAGTTACTTATTATACTTATAATAGAAGGTGAATAAAAGCTAAACCTATCACATATATGACAGGGTCACACACTTAACGCCACTGGGGTCGATCAGGGCGACTTTTTACTTTAAACACACAAAGAGGACCACTTTAAAAGGAAGAAACATAAGGATAAGAAATGGAAAAGACTATCCTACTGCCAACTAACAAAACGTATCAAATATACATAAAAGTAATTTATAATTTTACGTGTATTCTGTTCAAAAAAGAAATCAAAGCATTATACACCTTTGTACTATCTAGGGCTGAAAGATTAAGGATGTTAAAAGGGCTAACAGCTGCACACTCTTTGATTAAAATATTATATAGGTTGTTTGCCTCGGCTACATATTTATTACAATAAAAGAATATATGATCTGGATCACATTTAACGTTACAAGTATCGCATTGATCTGAAGGTAATATTTTGATTTTATACAGATGGGCAGGATAACAAGCATGTCCAAGTTTCATGCGTATAATTGTTATATACTTTCTAGGGACAGTTAGATTTTTATGCCAGTAATTGTGGGTTTATTTTTGCAATATTCCTTCCATCTTATATTCCATTTATTGCTAATATTTGTTTGTGCATTATTATATCCGTCATTTAAACTAAGAGTGTAATTAGCTGCTATACCATTAATAATACTGTCCCTTGCTGTTAAGTCTACTAGCTCATTATACTTTAGTCCTGTGTGTGTTTTAACCCATATGAAATAGACTTCTTTGTTACGCAGTGTTATTCTGCGCAGCATTTTCTTCATTTTCCATATTATTGGGTTGTCTTTATAGTTCCAGGGTTTATTCTTCTTTAAGGCTTTAAGCACGGACATAGAGTCGGACAATATGACAAAGTGATGATAGCTAGAGTCGACTATAAATTTAAGAGCTTCGCAAATTGCTATGGCTTCACATGTGAAAATGCTGGAGTTGTTATTTATTTTAAATTTAAGTTCGATATTTAGTTTTGTGATATACACTCCAGCTCCACTACCATTTTCATTTTTTGAGGCATCTGTATATATTTGAACGAAATCATTAAACTGAGAAATTTCAGATTTTAAAATAGCGGCATTAAGAGCATAGTTGTCCGTAAAGGGCGGAAATTTAATATTGATGTCCCAAAAAGAGCTATGGTACTCATAATCGGTGGGATTAAAAAGTTCAACCCGGTTGACATTAAAATTTCGAAAAGCCTCGCAGAGAGGAGGTGAATCTTTATGTAGCCAATATTTGTTAGTTAGATCATATGTATTTAATATTAATATATTAGAAAGTAATTTTAAACTTAATATATTAGAAAGCAATTCGGTTTTTAAAAAGGCATGTTTAAGTATAAACTTAATGCTTAATGCCTCCCTGCGTAAACACAGAGGAGGTTCTAGAGCTTCAACTAAGAGAGCTTTTACTGGAGAGGATATCATAGCTCCTAAACAAACTCTAAGAGCTTTGCTTTGTATACGATCAAGTTTTGTTAAATAGGTTTTACAAGTAGAGCCATATAGAAAGCTTCCATAATCTAGTACTGACCTAATATACGATTTGTAAAAAACTAAAGACGTATGCACCTCACATCCCCACCAAGTTTTTGAAACAGATCGTAGGAAATTAATGCCTTTGTCACATTTAATTGCAAGTTGACTGATATGTTTCCAAGTAAGTTTTTTATCCAAAACAATACCTAAGTACTTTACCTCTTTTTTGGCAGGTATAATTTTATTTTGTAAATTAATATGATTTATGTTAGGGATGTTGTGACGAGTAAAAGTACAATAGATGGATTTTTCAGAAGAAATTTCAAAACCATTTTAAAATCTTATCAAAAGCATTAGACAATAGTGTCACGCTGTTGTCGTATTTTTTATTTTGTGTATAAATACAGCAATCATCGGCAGTACTATATAATACTGTACTATTTTAAAACCAGTTAGCTTATGGATATCCGCTGTGTAAAGATTAAATAGTAGTGGGCTAAGAACTGATCCTTGAGGTAAACCAGAGTAGAGATATCTTGGACCAACTTTGGCGTTTAAATTGTATCGAACAAAAACACATCTACTTTTGTACAATTTGATCATTGAGTAACATATGTGCGGAGGTATTTGAAAGTCTTTGGCCATTTTATATTCCAAAATCGATAAATCCACAAAGTCATATGTACCTTTGATATCAAGAAAAAGTGATGTTATGTATTTATTTTGTGAAAAACAATTGTGTATATCAACTGTAATGTGTGAAACAGCGTCGAGAGCACCGAAGCCTGTTTTATAAGCAAACTGATTAGCTAGTGATAAGCTTTCATTAGTTAACCAATATTCCAAGCGAAACTTAATAAGTCTTTCTAGTTTCTTAAGCATACATGAAAGTAAGGAAATAGGCCTATAAGAGTCACCAGAGTCTGAATCCTCTCCAGGTTTCTGTAAAGGAACAACTATTATTTTTTAAAAATCTTCAAGTTCGAAGCCATAAAGATAGATTTCATTAAAAATTTCCAATAATTAGTTTTTAGCATTGAGGGGAAGATGTGCAAGCATACAGTACTGTATATCATCAAATCCAGGAGCAGTATTGTTGGTGTTTAATAAATCTCGATTTAATTCATTTATTGTAAATTTTCTACACAAAAAACGGCCGTTGGGAGCATTAGTAAGTGTTTCCTGTTGTATTGGAGAAACAAAAGGTGGAGCTACCTTGTCGAAAAATTCATCAAGCCATTAAGGGGTACTTGGTTTTTGAAGATCTGTTTTTCTACTCATTCGCCTTGCTTGTGACCATAAAGTAGAGGAAGGTGTATTTTTATTTAATTTGAAGCACCAATTTACCCAATTTTCTCTGGGTTTTCTTTTAAAAAAATTTTTAGTTTCTGCTTCAACTTTTTTTCATATTAAATAATTTTCCAGTGTAGGTTTTCTTTTGTATTCATTCAGAACTTGTTTCCGCTTATAAATTTCATTATCGCATGTTACCGGGTCCCACCAAGGAGGGGGAGATCGACGGTTAAAAGAAAATGGTTTGTAGACGGGAATGCTAATTTTAGCTGCTTTATTAATACAATTTGTCAAAAAAGAGTATTTGTGCTTTGTATCTGTAAAAACTGGAGAATTAAAAATTTGTTGCTCAATATAAAGAGTGTACACATTCCAATATGCTCTTTTGGTGTCCCATTTAGTTTTTGGAAAAAAAAATTCCTTGGCTTAGATTTGATAAACAAAAAGTCATAACAATTGTAAAATGGTCTGAACCAAGTGTGTCAGAATCAGAGTCCCATAAAAATTATTAGATATGTCAGGAGATGTGAGACTTAAATCAACGACTGATTTACTACCCCCAGACTGCATGCGCCTGGTCTGTGAACCACTATTTAAAATAACCATGTCGTTGTTATCAATAAAATTTAGTATTTGGGGTCGTTTTTATGTGGGCCCCAAACACCAGTGTGAGCATTAAAGTACCCACAAATTAAATAAGGGGTAGTTATTTGAGCAATAATTGAACTCCAATCACTAGGACTAGTTTTTATATTAGTGGCCTATATATAGATAGGAAAGTTACATTTTTATTGTTAATATGTATAATAACACCACAAACTAAAATACCCGTATTAAAATTGTGTAAAAAATGAATGGTACGAAAACTAATGTTTTTTGAGATAAGGATGGCGTCACCCGCTTTTCCATCTACCATATCTTCTCTGACAATTTTATATCCTGAAAAGACAACGTCTCGACCTGGTTTAAACCAAGTCTCCTGAATCAAGGCGATGTCAATATCCCTTTGAAAAGAAATTGCAAAAAAAGCCTCAAGGCTTATTTTTTTTGCAATTGCAGATTGAGAATTCCATTGAAGTATATTTAACATATTTTTTCCACCCGAACCCATTATACTTGAGTCGAGGAAGTCGATTTTACAATTTCAAGCAAGCCTTTTTTTATAACATCCACTTTTAAACCTTTTAATTCCTCCAATGACTTAAAATTATCCAAAAATTTTTTAAAGTTAGTAGCAAAAGAATCTAACAGAATATTTTGTTGTGTTACAATGTTAACATTGTCGTTATTATCGTTATTGTTAGGTGTATTGTTAACATTATTTGGTGGAAGGGGTGTAGATGGACCAAATACAAAGGGAAACATGGTGCTAGGTGGAGGGGGGGATGTTTTCGTTTTTTAATATTTTACTCATTAGTACGAGACGTACTAGGTCTTACTTGTGACAAGGAAAATGTAGACGTTCTGGTTACATTTTTAGGCAGTTGTGTACTTCACTGCCTGGTATTAGGTAATTTAGGAAAATTTGTATTATAATTATCACTATTATTAAGAAGGTCGAATCGACTACTAGTAGTAACACCAGCATAAGAATTTTCATAAACATTTTCAGCTTCTTTGAAGGTTTTTTTATTATCAATCATAATTTTTTAAATGTTTTCTTGTTTAATAAAAAATGGGCAATTTTTTGAGTTAGACTTGTGTGAGCCTATTTTGCAGTTCACACAATGAATATCTAGGGCTGAACATTTGTGCTGAGCATCCCCAGTTTTAGATTTACCACATGAAATACACAATTCTACATTAGATCTACATTGTTTCGAAATATGGCCATATTTTAAGCATTTGTTACACTGAGTGACTTTACCGAAAAACGGAAATACGTTTCAACTGGAAAGATCACGCTATCAATACTCATTTTCCTCCGGCAATATATTGCCTTCGAAAGTTAATAGTATTGTTTGTTTTTTACTATTATTGGAGTATTATAGCCATCTTTAAATAACTTTTTAGTAAATCTTTTAATGTTTAAGACCCTACTGGAAGATTTAATGTTTTGCAGAATGTAAATTTGATCAAAAAAGTATCAACACCTTTAATTTTGTTTCTAATATATGATTAGGTTTAAAAGCGCGTAGTTTTTCTTGCTCCAAACAGCTATTTTTAGGTAACTTATTACCATCTCTGAGAGATTGTAGTTGAACTCTAACTCTGTATTTATCAACAGATTTGATTTCTAAAATATTTTTATTAATAATTTTTTGTGCAAAATATGCCCAACCCTAAGGGAATGTAAATGTAACGTCCAAGATTGTCATTATTGGTACTTTCAATCATAACATAAAATAAGTTAAGGTTGTACTTATCTGAATAGACGTTAAATAATTTTTTTACTGAAGTTTTAATTCCCTGTTCTGTGGTAATATCCATAAGGCCCTGGCTGGAATTGTTAAAATTTTCACTTAGTGCATCACTTGACGTCTGTTGTGAGTTCACATTCTCCCTGTTAAGGGAGGATTCATTTTAAAAAAATTTACACCAGTCGGTATAAAACGAAATTTTAGTATTATTTAAAAACCAAATTCTTTAGGTTAATCACAAAAAAGGATCGATAAGGTAAACGACTAGCACTGATAAGAACCGTGCATAGCTAGCAAAATCTCGATCTAGACTGCGAGTACGAGTGTTTGTATGGGCTAATTTGATTAACTTTTTTCAGAGTCTTCAAACTTTGCTTGGATATTACTTTCTAAATTTAAAGAAAGTATGACATCTTCTGCAAGTTTAGTTTTTTAAACTAATGCTTTATTGTTCCGTGGTAGTCTCATTAAAATCTCTTTATTGTTAGTTTGCAGTACTCGTTGTCAAAAATCAAGTTTCAAATTTGTATGTTTCATAATGTCAAGAACAAGGCTAGTAATGTTAGCAACCAACGCGACGTATACATTTTTTTGTTCCCGGATTTATTCTGGCTTTATTGCTATACCTTCTCCATTAGCAGTTTCAAAATGAATATATATATATATATATATATATATATATATATATATATATATATATATATAATATATATATAAAAATGTATATATATATATATATATATATATATATATATATATATATATATATATATATATTGATATATATATATATATATATATATATATATATATATATATATATATATATATATATATATTTTTATATATATATATATATATATATATATATATATATATATATATATATATATATATATATATATATATATATATATATATATATATATATATATATATATATATTTAAAATTAAAATTTTAAAATTTTTTTTTTTTCTCGCCTTGTCAGGTTAAAGCAACTGAGCCAAGCGACTGAGTCATACCGTGTGATTAAGGGCAAAAAACAACCGTAGATAAGAAATAAACTATTTGTTTGTGCTCAGTCCCGCACTAGCCACACTTTCAAATACATTTATGTAGCTTTGTTATTTTTGGGTTTTTGAAAAAATGTAACGTAGCTTTTTACGGATGGTAGAATGTACATTTGTATTTTTCCGGTTTACAATCAGTTTGTCAGTAGATGAATTTTCACGACGTTTCGCCCAGAAAGCATCACTTGAAAATGCCAACTGAGATGTTGGCGAAACGTCGTGAAAATTCATCTACTGACAAACAGATTGTAAACCGGAAAAATACAACATATACATATATATATATATATATATATATATATATATATATATATATATATATATATATATATATATATATATATATATATATATATATATATATATTTAATCGGGTGACAACGAAATCACTACCCAGCCTTTCATTTTCTTGAATAAAAACATATAGCTTTCAAATTTTAGGATGCTATAATATATCATAAGATGCTGATTTTGGATCATACAACATGTCTCTATCACTTCCGGTTTAACCGGAAACGACATCAACTTTGATTTTTTCAATGGAATACCCTATATATTTTTTAAAATTTGGATTCTACGAATCATTTTTGATATAAAATGTATATTATGTCCTATACCTATCTCTGCTAGTTTTTGAGAAAATGGCGATTAAAGATGTCCAAACTACCGCATATTATGCAGTTTTATGGGAAAACAAATAAATGATATAAAAAATTATTATGTTTAATTTAATTTTTTCTGCAGGCTCTATCTGTGGAGGTCATAATAAAACTACTTCCGGCTTTACCGGAAGTGCTGCGAAAATTGACTTTTCCAATATTGTTACTTCAAAAATTTAAATGCAACACCCTGTATATTATTTTAAATTTGGATTCTACGGGTTATTCCACAGCCTTACTTCACTAACAAGCCGTGAACAAGGAAATCTGGCAACTATGCCTTTTGATCTAGCGACACACGTTTGCTGTTTGTTTAGTCATAAGATTTACGTTGAATGACCTGTTGCTCTGTTGTTTTATTGTGAATAAATCAACTTTTTTGAAAGAAAATATTGTTAAGATAAAGACTAAACCTGTAAAAGGTCTTACTGTGTGAAATTTGTGAGTGACCGGGACAGTTTTTTTCCGCAGACATTGCGTAAAAACAAAAATATCTGCGGGTGAAAGTGCCGGTGTTATAAAGTACTTAAAGTAAATGGCGGCAAATGAACTTGACATTTTGTGGTTGTGCTTTTTAAAAAATAATTAAAATTGAAAGTGTGTTTTAATGATTCGTGTTTGGCTTTAATTTTGAAGGTATTTTTTTAGTTATTTTTTAAAAACAGTAACAAATATTAGCATTGGAAATTACCGTAAGTACGTAGGTATACATTTTGGAGTTTTGTCGTTCGTTTTGATTTTTGTTATTGCGTTGCATAGGTACTTGGTGCCTGCTTATTAGATACTATTTAGTTACTGTTATTATTATTATTTTCCTGGTAACCTTTTCGGTATTTTCTCAATTTAATTAATTTACCATGCCAAGTCCTTGTTGTGTGCCTGGGTGCAAATCCAATTATAAAACTTCTCTTGATGCAGGAGAACCAGCTGTGTCTATTTTCACCTTTCCAAAGGACGAAAACCTTAAAGCCCATTGGCTTAGGAATATTCCTAGACAGTCATGGTCACCCTCAAAATATTCTGTGGTTTGCGCTAAGCATTTTGTAGAAAGTGACATTATTAGAGAGGATGATTATCGCTTGCCAGATGGGTCAATGCAAAAGGTACCTACCAAAACTAGACTAAAGTTAAATGCAGTGCCTAGTATTTTTCCAAATTTACCACATTACTTCTCAAAAACAGTCCCTGTTTCCCGAAAAAGTCCTGCTGAAAGCTTGGCATAAACTTGAAAACAATAATGGTCGCCTTACAAACGACACCTATTCTGCACTTTGCCATAGTACCTCCGTTTTACTAGAAATAATTGACTATTTATTTTCAAAATTTGATTTGTCGTATATTTTACCAGGTAAATTTACTACTGAAAAGTTAGAAAAAGATTTGGTAAATACAGACTTCTCGGAGGTTGTAATTACAATGTTAGCTTTGATGATATTTTAAATGCTGAGAAAAAAATTAGACTCAAACATATATTTAGAAGCGCTGCTGATGGTAATTTCTCTTTAGCTGAGATTAAAAAACAGGGAGACAGCTGTATCCAGGAAAATGATCTTGATTGGACAATACCTCAAAATAATTACACTGAAAAATTTTTGTTTTTACTTGAAACTGAATAGCTAAATGAATATGAAATTGACAAATCGGTACAAATTTATATAGCCGGTTATGCTGCCCACAAAATTGTAAAAATATAATAATTGTAACATCTGTGTTTCTTTTCTTGTTGAAAGTAAGGGAAACCTAATTGACGACGAATACTTTGATTGTCTACAACGTGGCGGTTTAAAAGGTTCCTACAGAAATTGTTAAAGACGTTCTGTTCCATATGTGCGCGATTTTGAGAAAATTATTAATGACCCTGATACTGAGAGTGACTTCCTAAAAATGGAAAATCAAAAAGCTATCCTGTGTGATCTAACTAATTTAAGCACTAGACAACATGAAGGCTTTAATGATTTATGCTCGCAATTATTTGTGGTAACGAGAACAAAAATATGTTCATTATGATGTGCTCTATATTTTCAAACATTCTTTTAAATAATTATGTTAAAAAAAGAAATAACAAAAATGCCACAGAAAAATCGGAAAAGGCTGAGTCAAAAAACAAAAAAAGGAAACTAGACACATTTAATAAATAAATAAACAAAACTAAAACTAAGTACAATTACTAACTAAATGTTAAATTACACTTGTTTCCTTTTACAACAGCATCATGTTCTTATGCCTTGACCTATGCACATAAATTAATTTGTTTTAGAGTTTAAATATTATATAAATATATTTATTTTTTCAATTATTATACTGATTTAATTATTTTAATGGAAATATCAAAACTATTTACGCGATCTTTGAATTGAGCCTTAAATTAATTTAAAAATAGGCGCCTCGATACCCGGATCACTGCTCATCGCGCTCGAGGGAAACCGATCTGAATCTCTTGCCGGTTGCGGCGTTGCCAAGTGGTTGTTCACGGCTTGTAGTGAAGTAGGGCTGTGGTTATTCCTGATATAAAATCTGTATAATATCCTATACCTACCTTTGTTAGTTTTTGAGAAAATGGCGATTGAAGATGTCCAAACGACCGCATATTATGCAGTTATAGGGGAAACAAATAAACGTAAGAATCATTAAATATTTTTTAATTTAATTCTTAATTATTTTTTAATTAACTACTTAAATAAAAAACTAATATTAAAATAACAAAATTGCTCCAAAGAGACGGCCTGAATTATTTTAGGCTTATTAATTTTCTAACATTTATTTGTTTTCCCCTATAATTTCATAATGTGCGGTCGTTTGGACATCTTTAATCGCCATTTTCTCAAAAACTAACAAAGATAGGTATAGGATATTATACAGATTTTATATCAGGAATGACCCGTAGAATCTAAATTTAAAAAAATATACAGGGTGTTGCATTTAAATTTTTGAAGTAACATTATTAGAAAAGTCAGTTTTCGCAGCACTTCCGGTAAAGCCGGAAGTAGTTTTATTAGGACCTCTACAGATAGAGCCTGCAGAAAAAATTAAATTAAACATAATAATTTTTTAAATCATTTATTTGTTTTCCCATAAAACTGCATAATGTGCGGTAGTTTGGACATCTTTAATCGCCATTTTCTTAAAAACTAGCAAAGATACGTATAGGATATAATTTAGATTTTATGTCAGGAATGATCCTTAAAAACCAAATTTTGAAAAATATACAGGGTGTTCCATTAAAAAAATCAAAGTTGATGTCGCTTCCGGTTAAAGCGGAAGTGATAGGAACATCTTATAATATCCAAAATCGGCATCTTGTAATATAATATGTCATTCTAAAATTTGAAAGCCATATGTTTTTATTCAAGAACATGAAGGGCTGGGTAGTGATTTCGTTGTCACCCGGTTTTATATATATATATATATATATATATATATATATATATATATATATATATATATATATATATATATATATATATATATATATATATATATATATATATATATATATATATATATATATATATATATATATATATATATATATATATATATATATATATATACAGGGTCACCCAGACCTATTTACCCAGCGATTTGTTCGAAAACGGTTTGTCGAAAAAAAAATTGTTTCAGATTAAAAGTGTTTCGTTTTAAAAGTAGATTCTTAAAATTATAATATAAAATATACAGGGTGTGCCATAAATAAGACAATAGATGTAACTTTTATTTTTATAATGGAACACCCTGTATATTTTCCAGTTTTCAAACTCTTCTATTAATTCTACATAAATATTATGTACCATATCCTATATCTATCTTACGCCGTTTCCGGTTTATTAAGTGATTCTTGGATTTATTAAGATTTGAAATAATACTTAATAATTACTTCGCCACCTGCTTCGTTACCAGTTGAATTGCCTTGGTATCCAATTTCGATCACTTAGTTTGACAACAAATGTCAAATGATAATAATCAGACAAAATTAATTAATTTATTAAGTATGCCGTCTTTATACACTTTTAGTGAATACGTAGACATGCTGCTAATTTATGGAGAGTGTACGAAAAATGCGAGAAGAGCCCAAAAGGAGTACCGCAGTTGCGTCCTGTTAGAGAGGAAGATAACATTATCAATATACTCGCTTTTGTTTCTATCCATCCTAAAGCAATAAATTGAACGAATTTCCATTGAGACGGGTATTACCAAATCATTAGTTCAACGCATTTTAGTAGATAACGGTTTTTATCCGTACAAAATTCATCTGGTACAAAATTTGAGTAACACCGATTACGAAAGAAGGATTGAATTCATTGCATGCATATCTGTGAAGATACACGACGATCCGAAGTTTTTGACACAAATTCTATAGACGGACGAATCCCGATTTCATAACAATGGAATCTTGAATCGTCACTATTGGTCTGTACAAAATACGGAGAGAAGTGGATAGGGAATCAGGGTCCAGTCAGGTGGCCAGCTAGGTCACCTGACCTTTCACCTTTAGACTTATTCCTATGGGGCCATTTAAAACAAATTGTTTATGCGGAAAAGCCAAATAACTTGGAAAAATTAAGAAAAAAAATATCCATTGCCTGCCAAGAAATTCCACGAGAAGTTCTTATAACGACAGAATTTTTGACAAGATGTCAGTTGTGTCAAATTGAAAGTGGTCATCGATCTTTTATAATTTGTTAGACTATTGTAATTTAATAAACCGTTGTAAGCTTATTGTTATTTTAAATCGCAAAAAGGAAATATCTTCCAATTAATCGTAAACGGCTTAAGATAGATATAGGACATAGTACATAAGATTGATGTAAAATTAATAGAAGAGTTTGAAAACTGGAAAATATACATGTATGCATTACAAAAACAAAAGTTATATCTATTATCTCAATTATGGCACACCCTGTATATGTTATATTTTAAATTAAAGAATGTACTTTTAAAACTAAACACTTTTTATATAAAACATTTTTTTTAAGGAACTGTTCTCGAACAAATCGCTGGGTAAATAGGTCTGGGTGACCCTATATATATATATATATATATATATATATATATATATATATATATATATATATATATATATATATATATATATATATATATATATATATATATATATATATATATATATATATATATATATATATATATATATATATATATATATATATATATATATATATATATATATATATATATATATATATATATATATATATATATATATATTTTATATATATATACCGGGTGTTCCTCCGTCGAGCGGGACATAGGGAATCCCATGTAAATTTTGAAGTGGTCCAATATTGGCTCCCCTAATTATTAATTATTTTAGAAGAAAATATTATTAGGATTTTTTAAAGAGCACGAAAAGTTGTACCTAGTGTACAAATTTCAGCTCTTCTCAGTCCGCCAGCTAAGAGATAAATGCTAAAATAAGTTACGAATCTCCTATCTTCTTACGCGCCCTGTATTATTAGAAGTTTATAATAAAATACCAGAACAATTATTTAACCTCTTACTCTCAAGTTGTCAGATCAATGTCACATCATTTTTAAATAATGAACTACTCAAATCAAGAAAAAATCACAATTATAAAATGGTTTTATCAGGGAAATAGTTATCGAAGAGTAGCGGACATGTTTGCAGCCTATTTTCCCAAAGTTTCAATACCAAGTAAATCGACAATAGAACGGACGACAAAAAAATTTGAAACTACAGGCACAGTAATCAATAATTGCAAATGTGCAGAAAATCGACGTGAAAATCAGAGACAAATTGTACAAAACGAGAGGGATTTAGACGTGACACTTTGTGTAGAGGAGGCCGAAGGAAACATTAGCACGAGACAACTGGAGGACATTACTGGACAAGACCACACCACAATGTCTTGAATTTTAAAAAGATGTAAATACCACGCTTACAAGTACGAAAGATACCAAGAATTAAGAGACGGAGACGAAATACGACGACAGGAATTTTGCTTTGAGATGATGGAGAGGACAAACACTGACAGAGGTTTTTTACAAAATATTTGCTTTACTGACGAATGCACTTTTACATTGAACAACGAACCCAACATTCAAAATTGCCGGTACTGGAGTAACGAAAACCAAAATCGATTTGTTGAGACAAGGACTCAATATCCACAAAAAATTAATGTTTTGGCGGGAATTTTCGGCCACCATATCCTTGGACCATTTTTCCTTGACCGAAATTTGAATGCGGAGTACTTTCGGGAACTTTTAGAGGAACAAATTTTGCCTGCTTTGAACAACCTCGTGAAAATCAAGAAATTTTGTATCAAATGGATGGCTGCCCAGCACACAGTACCAGAGCTGTGCGCGAATACTTGAACAACGCATTTAATAACGACATCATAGGCCCGAGAAATATTTGAGCATTTGATTAAATCCTGATATTTTCGTCATAAATTGATTTCTAAATGCAGACAAATTTGTTTTATTGTCTTGCGTAACTGTGAGTGCATGTGTTGGAATTAGCTGTAAACTAAAATGAAATGCGAGGATTCTTTTTGAAATTCCCGTACCTATAAAATTGTTTAGTTTTGGCAACGAAATTATAAATTAATGATCTAAATTGTCACTGATAAATCGATATGGTGTTTTTATTATTGATTTCTAGAGTACAGGGTGCATAATGAGATACTACGTTGCAGAAGTATTTAAGCAGTTTACTCTTTACTGGTTGGTTGAAAAATGCTTAAATTTTCATTTTGGGTGGAACTTATTGTGCTCTTCAATAAATCCTAATAGCATTTTTTTCTAAAATAATTAGGGGAGCCAATATTTGACTACTTCAAAATTTACATGGGATTCCCTATGTCCCGCTCGGCGGAGCAACACCCGATATATATATATATATATATATATATATATATATATATATATATATATATATATATATATATATATATATATATATATATATATATATATATATATATATATATATATATATATATATATATATTCTCCTTCTTCTTCCTGGGAGCCGTCTTTCACTACAGGAGGCAGCGCAGCCTCTTGGGCTTTTTGTGCCTAATCTCTCATTGTCTTTTATATCAATCCTCCCATTAGTCTTGTTCCTTCCAAAAGTCTGTATAACCCTGGGTTGGTTGATATATTTCTGTGGGCTCATTTTCGGTTGCCCAAATAATGCCTGTCTTTTGTTTTTAACGCTTTACATTCACACAGTATGTGGTAGGCTGTTTCTTTCCCCTCGTCGCACATTCTGCAACTTGGGTCCCCATTGTATGTGCCTATCTTGTGTAGGTGTCCTCTTAGGTTATCGTGCCCTGTTAGCAACCCTACTGTTATGCGAATTCTTTTCCTACTTTGTTTGAGTAGTTCTTCCTTCGTTCTTTTAGATTATTTTATGTTTGTTTCTGGAACTACCCCTGCTAGCTATTTTTTAAATTTCTTACAGTATATGTTGTATCTCTGATTGCACTTGACCGTGAACTTAATAAACTTTCTCTTTAAAAAACTCCTATTTTTTCATTTTTTCTTAATTATCTTCTTAAGTAAGTTTTAATTGAGGCAATATTTGTTTTCTCATTTCCTCTTGGCTTAAATAAAATCTTCTTTAGGTTTTGTCGAATCTTCAACATCTTTTTTTTCGCTCTTGTTTTGTTTCGTCTTGCTTTTTTATAATACGAAAGATAGCAGCGTTTTCGAGAAGAAATTTCAAGTCAGTTGATTATTTATATTTCGTTTCTTATGGAAATTAAAAATTGATATACCTAACAGATCTGGAAGCTGAGAACAGTTGCGTATACCTGGGCGCGTCTTACCTTTACATGTAAAGATTACCAATTTTAAAATTATTTTTGAAATTAAAAAAATCATCATTTTTTAAGTCCTTTTAACAATATATATTTTTAATTGCCAGACACTTTCGCGATTCCTACATCGTGACAGATACAATTAAATATTAATAATAATAATAATAAACAAATTATTTTAATATAGTTGAAATTTTAATATGATATAATTTTATAATTAAGGATTGTATTATTAATTTGCCAGACAAAAATTTCGTCTTTAATTAAGAGCCAGACCAATTTATGTTTCCGAAAGTAGAGGTAAGTAAGACAAGCGCGGCAACAATTGGTGGGTTGTGTGTGAGAGATAGCTGCAACATGGGGAGTCAGAGTGAGAAAAAAAAAGTATTTCAATAAATTAATACGAGTTAGACAGGTTAAAACTGTATAACAAAATAAATAAAAAATCCAATTAGTATACGGTGTGTATCAGCCAAATGGAATAATAAACGATAATACACAAATGGGAGCGTGTTTGAAAAATCGCTCGGACTTGTCATTGGTACTTTTCGTTGGGCATTAAAAAAAAACTATTAAGGGTGTGTCATGTAACACCAACTTTCTTAGTTTAAATGAAACACACTGTATATTATTTAATTTTTGGATTCTTTAAAATAATATTCTAGACATATTTTATGTACACTGTCCCATACCTATCTTCCACTGTTTCGGCAATATTAAGTGTTACCAGATTTAATTAACATTATAAAAAAAAGAATATTAGACATGTTTACAACCTTCGAGCATACACCTTCTACAGGCAGCCTTGCAACTCGGCCGTCCCAAGAAATGAGCTTTTCGTGCTGATTGGTCGGTAGGAAGGCGTATATACATCGACAAACAATCAGCACGCAGAGCAAGAGAGAGAGTATATACACCTATTCTCTTTCGCACTCTTGTTCGCACGACCGACTCGCAAGGCCTACCTCTAGTATGCTCAAAGGTTGTAGCGAATTTCTGTAAAAAAAATCCAATGTTTATTAAATCTAATAACACTTAAGATTTCGAAACAGTTGACAATAGGTATATAATATTGTACATTAAGGCCTGGTACCTTTATTAACCGATAAAATTATTTTCCGGAAAATGTCCATAATAACAATTTTTGTGACAAATATAAGCCTGGAAATTATCGGGACAATAAAGTTATCCGTTAATAAAAGTACCAGGCATAAATATGTCTAGAAAGTTATTCTTTAGAACCAACTAGAATTATCCAAAATTTCATAATATACAGGTTGTTCAACTAAGAAAATTGGTACTGACCACTGTTACATGACATGTAATTTTTTTTGAAAAAAAAGTGTGGAACTAAAATATCAATCGACGAGTCCGACGGCGTTTTTTCGAACACGCCCTAATTTATTTATTATCGAATTTATTCCATTTATGCATAATAAAATGATAACTTCTGATAAAACATAAATTTGTCTGGCTCTTAAATAAACAACGAAATTTTTTGTCTGGTAAATTAATATTTCATTCTTTAATTATAGAATTATATGATATTAAAATTTCAGCTATACCTACTGAAAAAAGTTAAATTTTTTAAAAAATATTATTATTTAAATCGTGGCTCGGACCATGTTAGCAATCGCGAAACTGTCTGACAATTAGAAATATGTGTTGCTAAAAGTACATAAAAAATGGTGATTTTTTTTATTTTAAAATAATTTTAAAATTAATAATTTTACCATGTAAAGAGAACATAAGCACAGGTGTACGCAACCATTCCCAGGTCCCAAACCTATTGTATCACTCTCTAATTCCTTTAAGAAAAGAAATGTCAAAAAATTAGCTGACCCAAAATCAACTTTGTCAAGACGTTACTAGCCTTAGACTATTAAATGTCTTTTTGGATTTTCTTTGTTTATTGTCTTGTTTTTTCTAAACTAGTTCGAATTTTATGCTTCATGTCTTCCTTACTTTTCTTTTTTTCTTTGAGATTGGTCTTCTTTTTATTGAAATATTTATTTATGAAACATTGACATTTCATACCAAATGTTTTCAAACACTTCGTATAAAAACAAGAATCATAATTTTCCACCATTATTAATTAATAATCAAATAAAGTAAAAAGTAACTATGGTTCTTTATTTGTCATTGTTTTAAAATTATTAGCAGTGCGTTTAAATCACAACAGGTCTTTGCAAAGAGTTCGGTCGCCCTTTATAGAGATGTCAAAAGGGATCGCGGAGTCTGGATTCAGAATGGAACCTGCGTGCCCTTAGTGATTATGCACTAGCGCTCATGGTTGCAAAATTTAGCATTTAGTATGTGAATTTAATTTTATACTGATTGCTGTAATAATATTAAATTAATTATTAAAATAAAATATGTCAAACATTGTAATTATAAAGAGTGTGTTTCAAACAATAAATGTTCTGTTAAAATTTTTTACCTAAGTAACCATGTAAAAAATGTTGCGAAATGGAATTCTGGAAGTACTAGTTTAATAAAAGCTCAAGTTATACGTCAAACTAGTATTGAACAACATTTTGATGTTACACTTGATGTAAGTTTTTAATTAATTATTATTTACTTAATTATTGTTTCTTAAAACCATATAATTTATAAATTATGTTGTAATTTCTTGGTTTAAGGTTTTTGTAGTGAATAAAACGACTATTATTTTAACGTTTTGCCCATCGTGGTTATCAAAAGAAGATTTTATTTTGTCATGTGGTAAAAATAATTACAAAAATTGTAATATAAATAAACGAGATTAAATGCAACATATATTAATGGGGTTAAAAATTCAAAAACAATACAAATGTTGTCTTTACCTGTATTGTTTTTTTAATTTTTAACCCTATTAATTTATATTGTCATTTTATTTCGTTTATTTATTTTATAAAATTTTTAATGGATTTTACGATATGATATGAATCGGCATTCCCACAAAGTTAGCAAAAGACATAATTAAAAAAAATTGAATAAATCTGAACCATAAACTGAAACTTTAATCAACAAATTTCTAAAGGCTATTAAAACTACACTTAACTTTACCTATTTTTTTATAATAAGCCATAAACAAATTGACGGATATGCAATGGGTTCTTTTATTTTAAGTGTCATTGCCCAACTTGTACTAGAATATCTAGAAAAAACAGTCATTCCAAAACTAAATTTTACTCAACCCTTTTTTTTTCACTATGTGGACGATTGCATAACAGCTGTACCTCAGGATAAAATAAATTATATCTTAAAAAGTTTTAACAATTATCATAAAAATTGCTATTTACAAGAACCATCAATAACCAAAAAAAATCTTTTTAGACCTAACACTACATAATTAAAAAGAACAATTCAATTGAAACAGAATGGTACACAAAATACACCTGGTCATCAAGGTACCCGAACTTTAATTCTCAACACCAAATGAGCAATAAATTTAAGTGACCCACAATATCGAAAAAAAGAGCAATTACTAAAGCAACTTAAACTTAATAATTATCCTGATAAATTACTAAACTTAATTTTTAAAAAAGAATACACAAACTTTATAATTCAAATAAATTTCAAAAACGACAAGAAAAAGACAAATATCTACGATTACAGTACATTCCTAAACTTTCTAAAAGTATTTAGAACATTTTTAAAAATGAAAATATTACGGTTTGTCATAAGGGCCATAATTTGCTTATTTTCTTTTCTAATTTAAAGAGCAAAATGGAGAAAAACAAAAAAAGCCACATTATATATGAAACTCCTTGCAGGGACTGTGATAGTGTTTACATAGGACAAACAACCCAATATTTAAAAAAACAGACTTAACAGTCATAAATACGACAAACACAATACAACTGCACTAACAAACCACTCCACCGAAAAAACATACTTTTTATTTTAAAAATACAAAGATTTTAAAAACAGAAACAATGTACAAGAAAAAAAATTAAAAAGGTTTTTAAAAATAACTTAGCAAACAAAGAAAGCCGTCGCGTCGGTATGGTTTCGTGACTTCGTGAGGACATAGCGCATCGAATAAAAGCCCTATATTTCGCGCGCCAGAAAACTCGCGCATGAAATAAAAGAAAAAAAAGGGGTCGCATTGCTAGGTCCATGCGTCGGGAGACCGGGGACGTTCAGTACAGCTGTCTGAGGGGTTAGTGATATGATATGAGCACGTAATTCTTGGACAAATTGCTGAAATGTTTTATTAAGTATTTGACAGAAAAATAATAGTTTTTTTTATGGTAATATAAATATTACTTCCTTGTGTTTTAAAAATTTGGCAAGTACTTATCTTTCTTAAGACGTTTCATATCATATTAAGGTGTACATGTTTCTCAGCTAGTAAAGCTATTCTAAAAATTTCTCTGTGTCAATTGTGTGTGTGAAGAAAGTGACGAAAGAAAAGGTAGCAGGGCAGGCTTTGGCTGGAGTGTTGATTATAAAAGTAATTGCTGAATGGTATATTAGAAAAATAGCTGAATAGTTAAGGTAACATTTAAATTTTTTGATAATATATCTTGTCAATTATTTAAACCAAGTGTCGCAGGAGTGACAAAGTATACAGGGTGTCCTAAAAACCTGTAAATAATTTCTAAATTTGACTAAAAATAATCTAACCTCTCTGGTGTCATAAAACAATTTTTAATTGTGTCGTAATGTTATATATTTACGCTTTATATATTACGCAGTCGGAGAAGCGATTCAGGTTTTTTAGTGAAATATAAATAATTTCCTTTGCTAAATTCAAGAAAATTTTTGCGCCAATTTCCAAGGAAAATTTTGTAACTTTTCTTTTCTTATACTTTGTAAATTTAAGCCATTAATAAGAATGTGAACATCTGCTATTGTCAGTAGATAGTAACTTATGTTTCAGGTTTCCAAAACCTTGACAAATTGATTTTTTTTTTAATTTATAAAAGTAAACTTAATTTCTTAAAATTTGTCAAGATAAATTTATGCTCTTTAGTAATTATTATTTTTGTACATATTGACTTGATTTACGGATACGCTCCATTGGGTATGATATTATATTTGGTGTAGTAATCAGTTGTATATTGTTTGTAAATAAAAACTTATGTACAGTTACTCTATTCGTTGTATCTTAATTAGCAATAGTCATTTTACAGGGCGTCCAAACCCTAATTTGCACCTATGTTTTTCAGTTCATATTTAGTCGACAGAAAAGTCTGTCGGCAACTACTTATAGTGGGAAAGCGCAACGATTAACGTTTCCCTGCCAGTGGTGTAGATAGTAAAGATGTCCGCATTATTGACAATTTTTACTGGAGACATCTGCTGGGAGGGGGGTTATTGCAAAAATGGGTCAAAAATGCCAAATAAGCCCAACAAAAAAAAATATTTTGCACTGTTTTCTAATTTATGCTCAAATTAAATATTTAAGAAAGCATAACATAACATTAAAATTGGTATCAAATTTAATGCTAAAATAATAAACACCATTTATTACACAGGCCACACCATTATTCTGTGTTCGAGAGTTTGCAATGACTGCAGTAATTATAAGATGCAGTAAACGCAACCGAACAAAAAAATCGATCGGCTTATTTATAATTGTCGCTAAAACAAAATTTATGGTCTTTAGCCGGGAATTTCACTTAAACGCGTCCATTAACATCAATGGAGGACATATAAAAATGGTTAAGCACTTAAAATATTTGGGTACCTACATGACGGAACAGCTTGATTCTGACACAGAAATAAAAAGTGGAATTGAGATAGCCAAAACTAATGCTGGTCCAAATTAAATACCAAAAAATATCATATCTAAGACACGTATTACAGGGAAATAAATACCATGGACTCTAGCTGATTGTAATGAGTAAAGTAGAAGGACGTCGAGGTGTTGGCAGAAGACAGACATCATGTCTTAAAAACACGAGAATGGACAAGAATGTAGAGCCCAGAACAACTTTTTAAACTAGCCAAGGATAAAGAAAAGTTCACGTAAGAAGAAATTCATATTTAATAAACCAACATTATTTAAAGGTCTGTTTTTATTTAGAAATAGGGTACACTATTTTACACTTTTTTATGCCAGCGCTTTTATCGAAGTTGTATTTTAGGACTAGGTAGAAACAAAAAGTGTAAAAGAGTGTAAACTATTTCTGAATAACAATCAGCCCTTATTTGTTGGATTTAACTTAAGTCGGATTTGTTGGAGATAACTTAAGTCGATATTACAGAAAATTAAAACACATTTTTTCAATATTATAATAAAATTTACTATAGAAGTGTTAGTGCTTCAACAACAAGAAATTAAATAAATTACTACTGCACAAAATGTATAGCAGAAAAAATGACATCTATGAAAAATAAAACGGTGGCTATGCTAAAAAGAGGGTATAAGTCACACACGAGCATCGATGGTGAAACGTAAGTTAGGGCATATACGTGTATAAATAGGTAGTAATAAGAAAATATTGTTTCCTTCTTAATTTCAGTTATTACTGGTGATCTTAAAAACATTTTCTGTGAACAATGAGTGGTCCAGATTCTTCATATTCTTGTTTAGATATCCACATCTGCTGGAATGTGGTAAGACTTGCCAATATGCTACCGCCAATCCATACGGAATATTTTCTTTCTGGCGGGGCTATAATTTTTATTTTCATTGAAGCTGGTGCTAGAGCTGCAATCTCTTTTTGAATTCTATCTGCAATACCTAGAAATAAAATAATAATATCTTTAATAATTAATAAATAGGGTACGTTGTCGTTTAGCGTCCTTCGATTAAAAAAAAAAATAAAAATTACAGATAAAAAGAGCACATTTTGTTTAGTAAATTTAAAAAAGAAAAAAGGCATTTTTGTAGAGAAAAATAAAATTAAAATTCAAAAAAATTCAATGTATTTATGTTAAGTAAAATGTCAGATTTTGCAACGTTGTCGGATCAAAAAAAATGATTTAAATTTAGCTTTAAAGCATTATGGATAAAATGAAAATAAATAAATTGTAAAAAAATAATAATGTATAAATAAGGTAATTATTTGGAATTGGGGTCCACCACCCTATTTTTGACTATAAAAAATCGAAAAATTAGAATATCTGATTTTTTTCCATTCTGTTCGACGGCGCATTTATGATAAAGAAAATTTACAATATAACAAGGATAACCTGACCAGAACTAACCAGAAACTAACTAGAAATAGGTTATTGTTTGAAACTTGTTGGTTGTTAGTTTTGGTTTTTTTTCCATACAAAGAACCTTATCCCTGCAAACGAAAAAAAAAACAACCCTTAATAATAACAAATTATTAGAAAAATATCTGCCACCATTGCTTATTTAAGCAGAAAAAGGAAAAAAGAACGGCATCGTATCATATCTTTCACATAAATATCTGCCTCACTTATTTTTATATTAAGTCGGCCATAACTTAAGTATATTTTATATGGAAAATAAAGAAATTGTATTATTTGTGGTAATGTGAGTGACAAATCAGTTTTTTAGATCCTATGTGTTTTATTATTTTGAAACAAATAAGTGAAAGAAAATATATATATTAAAATATTGCTTTTTAAAACAGACGTTAAAGTTCAACCTAGCCTAATAAATAACAGTCAATAAAAAATTAATTTGCTTTGTTAACAAAAAAATAGGTTTTTGATTCAAAGAAATTTATTTTTAAATTGACATGTGCAAAGTTGGCATTGTAATTTTAACCAACCGAAAATAAAATTGAATAAATATATTTTAACAATTTTAAAGTTATTTTTACCTGGAAACATGGTGCTTCCCCAGATAAAACGGTGTTTGCGTACAAATCTTTTCTTATATCCATATCAGATCTCATGATAGAATTAAATGTTGTTTCAGCAATGCCTGGAGTTTCCATACCTAAAATAGAGCATTGAAGTTAACATATTTTTTTAAAATATTATCACTTAAATAAGCACTATGAAATAGTTTAAAAGGGGGTTTAATCAACAGCTCTTAGTATTGTGCTAATATTATGTACTGTGTAAACATGTGCTAAAATCACTTGGCCAAAACAAGTGTAAAAATACTACTATCTAAATAGTAAATGTTAAATCAAGCGAAGGAGAATTACATATCTGAATTCAATCAAAATGGCTTCGGGAACTAATAGTGATACCAAAATGCTAATAAAAAAGGTATTAAAGAAATCGACTCGAAGCCTGCAATAACTTTTAATTATTGTGCCTTTAATTTTTTAGGAAAAATAAATAACCGTTTTTTACCTAGAAGTTTAAATATTTTATAGGTTTTTATATAGTTATGTCTATACCGGGTGTTGCTCCGTCGAGCGGGACATAGGGAATCCCATGTAAATTTTGAAGTGGTCCAATATTGGCTCCCCTAATTATTTTAGAAGAAAATATTATTAGGATTTTTTAAAGAGCACGAAAAGTTGTACCCAGTGTACAAATTTCAGCTCTTCTCAGTCCGCCAGCTAAGAGATAAATGCTAAAATAAGTTACGAATCTCCTATCTTCTTACGCGCCCTGTATTATTAGAAGTTTATAATAAAATACCAGAAAAATTATTTAACCTTACTCTCAAGTTGTCAGATCAATGTCACATCATTTTTAAATAATGAACAACTCAAATCAAGAAAAAATCACAATTATAAAATGGTTTTATCAGGGAAATAGTTATAGAAGAGTAGCGGACATGTTTGCAGCCTATTTTCCCAAAGTTCCAATACCAAGTAAATCGACAATAGAACGGACGATAAAAAAATTTGAAACTACAGGCACAGTAATCAATAATTGCAAATGTGAAGAAAATCGACGTGAAAATCAGAGACAAATTGTACAAAACGAGAGGGATTTAGACGTGATACTTTGTGTAGAGGAGGCCGAAGGAAACATTAGCACGAGACAACTGGAGGACATTACTGGACAAGACCACACCACAATATCTCGAATTTTAAAAGATGTAAATACCACGCTTACAAGTACGAAAGACACCAAGAATTAAGAGACGGAGACGAAATACGACGACAGGAATTTTGCTTTGAGATGATGGAGAGGACAAACACTGACAGAGGTTTTTTACAAAATATTTGCTTTACTGACGAATGCACTTTTACATTGAACAACGAACCCAACATTCAAAATTGCCGGTACTGGAGTAACGAAAACCAAAATCGATTTGTTGAGACAAGGACTCAATATCCACAAAAAATTAATGTTTTGGCGGGAATTTTCGGCCACCATATCCTTGGACCATTTTTCCTTGACCGAAATTTGAATGCGGAGTACTTTCTGGAACTTTTAGAGGAACAAATTTTGCCTTGAACAACCTTGCTCGTGAAAATCAAGAGATTTGGTATCAAATGGATGGCTGCCCAGCACACAGTACCAGATACTTGAACAACGCATTTAATAACGACATCATAGGCCCGAACCACGCAATATCTTGGCCAGGTCTCCGGATCTTTCGCCAAACGATTTTTTTGTATGGGGACATTTAAAAACTAAGCTTTATACCAATAAAAAATATGAAAATTTAGACCAGCTAAGGAATGCTATTTCCGCTGAATGTGCCAGAATATCGATGTACCAACTAGATAACGTAAGAAATGAGTTTTATAATCGTTTGGGTTATTGTCTGGCAGTTAATGGAGGAATATTTGAGCATTTGATTAAATCCTGATATTTTCGTCATAAATTGATTTCTAAATGTAGACAAATTTGTTTTATTGTCTTGCGTAACTGTGAGTGCATGTGTTGGAACTAGCTGTAAACTAAAATGAAATGCGAGGATTCTTTTTGAAATTCCCGTATAAAATTGTTCAGTTTTGGCAATGAAATTATAAATTAATGATCTAAATTGTCACTGATAAATCGATATGGTGTTTTTATTATTGATTTCTAGAGTAGAGGGTGCATAATGAGATACTACGTTGCAGAAGTATTTAAGCAGTTTACTCTTTACTGGTTGAAAAATGCTCAAATTTTCATTTTAGGTGGAACTTATTGTGCTCTTCAATAAATCCTAATAGCATTTTTTTCTAAAATAATTAGGGGAGCCAATATTTGACTACTTCAAAATTTACATGGGATTCCCTATGTCCCGCTCGGCGGAGCAACACCCGGTATAAGTGAAATAGTGTCTTGCTTAACCGTTTATTTTTGTATTTATAAATTAGAGGTAGAAGCTATTGCTATTAAAAAAATGTAGTAAGGATACAATGGCTATTTCTTTTTACATTTTTACAACGGAAAAACTGAACAATTTTATTTTCTTCTTGCCTAGGAAAAACAATTGTATAATCAAAGTAAAATAACAAAATATTACGCACGGTAGTGCGACATACCAAGTTCCAGCCTGACGCACGCAATATGCATATTACACGAAAAGTTTTACCTTGTTCTTCCTCCTATCTTAACTTTGTTATCGTTTAACATAAAGGTATTAGATTCGGTATGTACACATAATTATTTTAATTACCTGTAAAAAATTGAGATAGTTATGTCAAGTGGTTTCTAAGATATTCGATTTTGAAAATCATACATATTATCACTGACTGACTTATTCACTTATCAAAATTATGTGGCACATCCCGAGGAAGCAAAAACTTGAAATTTGTTATGTAAGTAGGTTTTAAAAAACAAGTAAAGTAAAAATTCTAAAAACAACACATTTTTACTTGAAACACCTAGAAATAGGGGCTGTAATTTTGTATATTTAGGAGGTATTGTTAGAAGTTTGCAATCTGATTAAACCGGATTTTCTCAGGTCATAATAATTGTCTTAGAATTTAAAATGCAAGCAGGATTTTATTTACTAAACAAAACAATGGCTACATTTTGTCTATCAGACCCAAAAGTCCATTCTACCTGAAACAAAAAACTTTAGATCCAGAATTATAGAACTTGTCTACTCTTATAATTAAAACTGTTAAAACACTTTTATTTGGTGAAGAATTATCACTTCTTATCATTTTTTTAATAATAATAAGGCCTCTTAAAGTACTGGTACTGAGATATAAAATTAGATCAATTTCTTTTTGAATCTGTCTATTAACGTAAAAAACTGTCTATGTAATGAAAAAAAATCACTAAAAGAGACTGACCAGTAAAAAACTTATCGAGTCAAAAAAGAACTTAGTCCAATTTTACATCTTAGTACTTTAAGAGGCCGATATTTTTGAATATGAACTTGTCCCTTATTTTACATAGGTGTTTTAGTGTGAAATTATGTAACATGAAATTCATGAATAGAATTCGTGGAGTAGAATATTAAAAAGATAATGGTCATCTCTAGGTAAAACTGTCTTTAATTCTTAAAGATGATTCCAGTTGGCGTCTGCAAGTTTGCATCTTTGATTTGTTAATTATTGCCATTTCTTTGACTCTCACAGGTAGATCTTGTCATTTAGGCTTTTAGATTATTTTATCATGAATTTTGTTCTTAGCCTAAGTCCTTTTGTGTTTAGCGAGGATAATATTAGAAAAAAAAATGTGTAATCTAAATCGACTGCTAGTGACAGATAAATAATCATTAGGTAATTATAGGTATTTCGCGATTTTTTTAGTTTTGTTCTAAGGCTGCGTGTATAGAATCGCATTTCATATAAGTGTGCCCCGGCTCCAAGTACTTCCAGAAAATAGTAACTGTGTTTTATTAAAAAGTTAAGAAGTGCGTTTGACATAATATGGTTTCTGTTTTGATACGTACATCCGTACGACTAAATATTGATAGGTAAATTTCTTGAAATACGTTTGCTTTGTAAACTAATTTAGTATACACGAAACAAATGTTACTGATATTTGCTTACTGTTTTAATCCTCTGAAAACCAATAACATGCTGCATCATGGGTCTAAAATCATATTCGGTGAAGTTGTGAACGCATAATTTTGATTTGTAATAGAATTCTCCGCGCTTCCAAAAAGGGCAACATATTTATCGCCTGTAGGTCTACACAAAGAGCTATATACTTATATTATAGTGCATTATTTTTATCAATATCCGTCTCTTGGCTAGCATGGTCCTTCGGGTTTCTTTGCTCAAAATAATTAGTTTCTGCTAGATTTCCCATATTGTAAGCACAACAAACATTGCACTGACCTTAGCTTCCTTTTCTTCAGCTTATTTATATAGCTGAGTTTTTTCTTTAAACTTCTTGTAAAGATATTTCGTGTCACTGTGTGTGATTAGGACGTGATAAGGCGCTCTAAAACGCGTTCAATGTAAAAAATCGCATTTCATATGGGAGGTATTGCATCAAAGTAATCTCAAGGAAATAAAATTTTCTAGCGTTTAGGAAAATTTACCATTGCGTGCACAACTATTATCTTAAATTAAAACTATTTTAGCTGATAGATCAGAGAGATCAGATAGGAGTTTTTGCAGGCGCGTGGAATTATTAACCGACAAAAAACTTATTAACAAAATAGCAACAAAAAATAGTTTAATATTTCATTTGGCGGATTTATTTATACATACCTTAACTATACTCTCTAATAGAAAAATAAAAATAAACGCCTTTTGTTTTACAATTAAAAATAAATAAATTACGGCAAATCCAGAATATACACTATACGTAACTTACCTAATAACGCTGGTTGAAACATGGCTTCTGGACATCTAAATCTTTCGTTTCCAAGAGTGATTATTTGACCATCTGGAAGTTCATAGGATTTTTCGAAACAGCTCGATGAATTAGCGATTGCCAAATCTTTTTCGAAGTCTAGAGATACAAAGCTTATTTTTTCCTGCAATTAAATAAAAGTAATCCTTCTTAAAATCTTTAACATGCATAAATTGGATGATAAAGTATTCTTTCTTAATTGGAAGTAAACTTTTATATTGCATACCTTAAGATCTCTAATAATTTCCCTCTCAGCAGTTGTTGTAAAGCTATAACCTCTTTCAGTCAATATTTTCATGAGATAGTCTGTAAGATCACGCCCTGCTAGGTCTAAACGAAGGATTGCATGAGGCAAGGCATAGCCTAAAACAAAAGCAATGTAAGAGTGAGTTATTTATATTATGCTAAATCACTTAAAAAACATTATTCTCTGTCAAAAATATATATATATATATATATATATATATATATATATATATATATATATATATATATATATATATATATATATATATATATATATATATATATATATATATATATATATATATATATATATATATATATATATATATATATATAAATATTTTCAATTCGATTCTCGCAACATTATAAATTCTCTAAATAATTGTTAACGAAAATCTATAATTCAATAATTATTATCAGTCAAACTTAAATGAAACATCTGTAAAATAATCATTATCAATCAACTTAAATAAAAACATAAAATATTTACTATTAAAATCGGACACCCTGTAAGACAGAACATACAAGCTGTATATAACACCATCATATAGAAGATGATCATGATATCGATTTTTATCGGTTAGGCAACATACTACACTATGGATTACATCTATCTTTCTCTATCTATCTTTCTATCTCTCTCTCTTACAACCGCGACTAACTTAATCAGTAAAGCGCGTTGTTGCAAACCGGCTGGTTTAAATATAATTTTGGTAAAAGGTTTTTCACGGTTAACGATATTCAAATCAACTGTTGAAAGCAGAAAATTTCGTTCGTATTTGTTCACTTAGAATTATTATGTGTGTGCAGTGTACAAGTTGAGTGGAAAACCGTATAAATACGCGAAAAATTCAAATTCGTGGTACTCCTTGTCGCTTAAAGAGTACTGCCCTTTTTTGGTAAAAGGGACATGTGAGCGAAATAAAAGATCACCATTGGACCTTGTATTTAAATAGTGGGAATCAGGAGCCGAAAAGGTAGCCAAATTCCTTCAAGTCAAGGCTTTTTGATTGTGACATCTCTCCGGTAAGTCGACCTCCATTTTCCTTTCTTTGCTTTCTTGAAAAATATTTTCAAATTTTGCTTTTGCCTTTGCCTTATGTATAGTTATGCATAAGATTTATATTTGATATATCTCGCTTGTCCAATTTTAGAATTTTTTTATAGGGTATGATTTTGTAAAGGTCCCTGTTTCTTTTATTTTTTTATGCCGAGAGGCACCATTTTAAAACCCATGTGGTTAAGAATTTAAGTCGGACACGGTGTTCTGGCTTGTGTTGCTGTTGCAAATCCAGTTAAAACATTTCCCCTTTTATAAATAAAGACCATTTTCTGCTGTTCCCTGTGTTGTTTTTAGGTTGTCTAACTAACCAGAACAAAGATCATATCTAGGATCACCGCTTGTGGGGATTAAATGTTCTGGGAGACATAAAAACTAGGAATAGACTACCATACAAGGAAATGTTCAGTATAGGATTGAAAAGGCAGTAGTAACACGAGGTCTGGACCAAGAGCTTATGAAGTTTGAACCACAGGTGAGTCAAATTTTATATTATGTAATATTTGTTGCACATTAGGTGTGAATGAATAAAGTTGAATCAAATCCTGTGGGGTTAAACTAATAGCGGTCCAGATTCTCAGTGAAATCTTGGGGTTTTATTTTTTTGTTAGAAAGAGGGAGGGGCCACAAAATCATTTACCTCTTTGTATGGTGAAACATCATACATTTTACCTTATCTGATTAAGGAAAGCGCTAGGAGATAGCGTTTCCTTTACCTTATCTTATCTTACCGTATCGTATCTTACCTGGGAAAGCGTTATGTGTTAACGTTGTTTCCTTTCGTATTTGAAATACGAAGTACTGTATTTGTAAAATTCCTGTCAAGTACAGGCATTTGTATTGTGTGAATCGGACACTAAGTAGGGAGGTCACTTATATCGGAGGGTGTCATAGTCAAAAAAAGCAGATTTCATCTATTTTGTAAAGATAGTTGTTTTCTTTTGTATCTTATATTTTTTTGTAAACTTACCTAGTTTTAAATCAGTTGTTTTCTTTTATATCTTATATTTTTTTATAAACTTACCTAGTTTTAAATCTTGTAGAATTTAAATTTTTTTATGCATTTAACTGCTATTTATGTCTAAGTCGACATTTTTTTTTTGTCTTAAGAAGACACGTAAAGTTTTTCAGTATAGTAGATATTGCTTAAATATTTTCCTTTATTCAATATTTTTGATTTTTAAATATTTCTTCACTAATTTGCTTGATGTAAATGTATCATCATTTTCCATTGTTTGAATTTATGAAAATTTTATGTAACGTTAATTTTCATTCCTTTTATAAAGAGAATCATTCCTTAACAAGAGTAAGGAAGGCTTTCTTTTTTGTTTTTTAGAAAAATTCCTTAAGTATTTTAGATAAAAATTTTGTTTATTTTTTTTTATAAAAATGTCTTCACCAAAGTGTGAATCTTTTTAAGTTTGAAATCATAAGCGTCAATTTGAATTCTTTTTTTCTTTAAAAATAACAGTTCATAAATTCAAATTTATTCAGCAAGACCCTTTGATATATTGATACTGCCTTTTGTCATTCTTTTTATGTGATGCTGTGAAACAACAACTGCTGACGCTGTCACGGTTACGTCATTGTCCAGCCGACAGAGACTTGTTCACTGGGGAAACTTCCACAGTCAAGACCTCAACACAGGATTAAATACAAGGTATATGCATCTACACCAAAGAGGTCACCAAAGCCAACAAAGAAAAATTTTTTTTAGATTGACATTTGAGAGATTGTAAATTTGTATTCCCAACACTTTTGTTAAAACATCAAACATATGTACAAACAAATGTATAACCATTAAATTTGTTTTTAGAAATTTATAATCTTTTATTTTGCACCTGTACTGTTAGAGAGTTGGTTGTCTTAAAATTTTTTTATCTATTCCAAATTACCAGCGTGCTCCGAACCTTTACGCCCTGAGCTAACCTTAACATCTTTGCACAGAGAGGCAAAGGAAAAAATACTCTCTCAAAATTGTGCTCTTTTCTCTTGTTTTGTTCCATCTCCATGTATAGAATAAAATAGGATAGGAAGAAGTAACAAATTGGCGCTAGCAAGCGTGGGGCCCGTTTTTACCTAGTTTCTTTGGACAACTACTCTGCAGTCTTGGTGTAAAATCAGAGATTTTCCCTCTTTGTCTAAAATTTTTTAGAATACCTTTGGTGGCTTCATTTTATGTTTAAAATTTTTATAACTTGAATCTATCTTACCTTTATATCTTATTTTCTTTCGTTATATTATCAATTATCTTTCAAAAATGTCTTTACTAGTTAACGCTTTGCATACACCTGAATTGGAGTATGAGATTAAAATAAGGGAAGTAACGCCCAGTGGTACTGTCGATGAAAAAAGGAAAATATTGAGGGGTTTGCTCTCTCAAGAGAGCGGAAATAGAAGTTTCACTCAGATAAGGAATCCTTTTTCTTTCGACGATGATAAAAAACAAATTGGAGTCTTTGGGGGATATCGAAGACAAAATTAATATTTTTACCGGTATTAGGGGTGACACTAAATACAAAAATTTAACTACACGCCTTTGGCATGTTTCTGGCAGAATAAGCAGAATGAATGCTCAATCACAAGAGCAAATTTCTGAGAGGGATATGCTGAATGTTAAAATGTTAGTGTTGGAGGGTGATCTGGAACAGAAAGTGTCTCCTACAACAAGTACACCAATTGCCGTCGCCCCAAACTTGTCTAATTTTCATCAAAATGTTCAAATTAAATCAGTACCTGTGTATAAGTGGGGTTTTTCTAAATTTACTGGGGAAGGTTCAGTTATGACCTTTTTGGAAAAACTGGAAGCGTTAAGGATATCACGTGGTTGTACCACGGATGATCTTTTTGCTTCGGCTACAGACCTTTTTGATTCCCAAGCATGGACTTGGTGGCATAATAACCACATTAAAAATAGATTTTCTGATTGGGACGACTTGGTTAGGAAGTTGAAAGAGACATTTTTGATGGATCATTATGACAAAAATTTATTAGAGGAGATTAAATCTCGTAAACAAACCCCTAATGAGTCCGTGACTATTTTTATCTGCTTAATGGAAGGTCTTTTTAACCGTTTGGATAACCCACCGCCTGAGGAGGAAATTGTCCAAATTATTCGTGATAATTTGTTGCCTGATTATGTCAGAGCCCTTGCACTCCATGATTTAGATAGCATTTCGGAATTGACTAAGCTTTGTAAAAAACTTGAAAATTCTGCCCGAGTAATAAACCAACATAAACCTAAAACTTCTTACAAAAAATTTATGGAACCTGACCTTAGTCTTCCAGGTTTTTCTGGTAATGTTAGTGCCATATCTTCATTAACCAAATGTTGGAACTGCCATGAAAAAGGGCATAAGAATAATGAATGTAAAAATGAGAGAAATTTATTCTGTTTTGGATGTGGTCAAAAGGGTACAATAAAACCAAAATGTACAAATTGTTCAAAAAACGTGTCAAGTTCTGGCAGTGGGAATCAAACACCCCCTGTCAGAAATCAACCACCCCCAACTCCAAAACAGAAAGGAAAAAAGCCTTCGAAAAACCAAAATTAGATCCTTTAGATTGGCAGAAATGGTTAGGTTTTGTAAGAAACTTTTATTCTTCTCCAAAATCATTAAAACCTAAAAGTAAAGCAGAACAAAGCCTGGTCAGTTCAGAAACCTATCCTAATATTGTCTCTCCTTGTCGGACGTTATATAATGAAAAGTTTTATTTATCTGATCATTTATCTAGTAACCGCGAAAAGATTGACCCACCCCGTAGTGTGCGTCAATTACCCCATAACTTAGTTAATCATTCGATTAGTCCCTTATTTGTTAAAAAATCTTTCGATGACAGACCATATGTCAATGTTAATATTTATGATCATACCTTCTTAGCTTTGGTTGATAGTGGAAGTTGTTCTTCAATTTTGGGCTCTGAAGGGATGCAAGTGTTAAAAACCCTGAATTTACCTATTTCTAATGACTCATCTATACAGATTACTACTGCAGATGGCCAGCCACAACACGTCCTCGGATGTGTGTGGATTCCCTTATCGTTAAACAATGTTACACGTTGTATTAAATTGTTAGTAATCCCTTCTTTAAAACACTCTTTGATTTTGGGTGTAGATTTTCTTAAAGAGTTTAGTATTGAGGTTAATTTTAAAAATTTGTCTTATAAGGCAAATACTAGTTCTGTTTGTGTTGTAAATAAGTTACATACTGCCGATAACCTGTCTAACGGGGAAAAATCACAATTAGCTAGAATTACCGATTTGTTTAAGACAATTGGGCCAGAAAATAGGTTAGGTTTGACACATCTTCTTACACACACTATAAATACTGGTGACGCAAAACCTGTCAAACAGAGACAATATCCTTTATCTCATGCAATGCAAAAGTGTTTAAATGAAGAAATCGATAAAATGTTAAAACTTGGTATTATAGAACCTTCTAACTCTCCCTGGTGTTCACCAATTTGGCTTGTTAAAAAATCAAATGGTTCTTTCAGAGTATGCTTAGATGCCAGAAAATTAAATGAGGTCAGTGTGCCTACGGCCTACCCGATGCCTCAAATTGATATTGTTATAACTAAAGTTAGAGATGCAAAATTCTTATCTTCCATAGATTTAAAACAAGCTTTTCATCAAATTCCATTAGACGAATCATCGAAACCAAAAACAGCTTTTGCAGTGTATGGGAGAGGAATGTTTCAATACCGTACCCTGCCTTTTGGTCTTCATGATAGTGCACAAACCATGTGTAAATTGATGGATATCGTAATAGGAGCTGCGCTCGAGCCCTATGTTTTCTTTTATATCGATGACGTCATAGTAGTGACCCCAGATTTTCCGACTCATTGCGAAGTGTTGGAAAAATTGTACCTTAAATTCAAGGAGGCAAATTTGACCATCAATTTTGACAAATGTCAGTTTTGCAGACCGTCTTTAAAATTCCTAGGTTATGTGGTGGATCAAAATGGGTTAAGGACAGATCCTGAAAAGGTTTCTGCAATTCTGGACTATCCAGTTCCAAAAATACCACCCAAATTCGTAGATTGATCGGTATGATAGGTTATTATCGTAGATTTTTACCTAATTTTTCGTCTCTTTGTAGTCCAATTTCTGACTTGTTAAAAGGTAGGAAAAAGGGACAACCTATACAGTGGAATGCCCAAGCTGACGAGGCTTTTCATAAAATTAAAGAATCTTTAACATCGGCTCCTATTTTGGCTAGCCCTGATTATTCTCGCCCTTTTATTTTAATGTGCGATGCATCCGATACTGGTGTTGGGAGTGTCTTGTACCAGGAGGAAGATGGTTTAGAACATCCAGTAGCATATGCTAGCCGAACCTTAAATAAATGCCAAAGGAAGTATAGTACTACTGAAAAGGAACTCTTGGCTGTAATTTTTGGGATTGAAAAGTTTCGATATTATCTTGAAGGTACACACTTTACAGTTCATACCGACCATTCATCTCTTGTTTGGTTAAATAGTATGAAAAATCCTTCTCCACGTATCGCTAGGTGGATTGTCAAATTGTCTCAGTACTCTTTTGATATTGTTCACAGGAAAGGTTCCTGCAACACGGTCGCAGACGCACTATCTAGAAGTTTGGAAGATGTTGCCGTTTTAAATTTAACTTCTCTTAAATTGGATAATTGGTATAAAAAAATGATAAATAAAATTCAGGACTATCCTGAAAATTATTCTTCATTTAAGGTTGAAAATAACGTGATCTATAAACACTTATTTTCAAGGCACAATCTTGATGGAAACATTACAGATTGGAAAATTGTTGTTCCTAGAGGTCATAGAGACGAAATCCTTAAAATGTACCACGATAACGAAACTTCTGGTCATTTTGGTTTCTCTAAAACTCTATCTCGAATTTCCGAATTGTATTATTGGCCCAATATGCGTCAGAGTATCTACCGTTACATTAGAAAATGTACCGTTTGTGCCGCTAGTAAATCTTCTAATTTACCTCAAGCGGGTCTTATGGGAAATTACCGAAATATAGATTTTCCTTTTCAGTTTATTTCGGCTGATTTGATTGGACCTTTTCCTCGATCTAAAAATGGTAATCAGTACGTTTTGGTTGTTTGTGACTGGTTCACGAAGTATGTTCTTGTTCACCCTATGGCTAAAGCAACTTCCAGAGCAATAGTTAAATTTATTGAAAACCAAGTTTTCCTTATTTTCGGTGTATGTCAAATTTTTGCCTGTGACAACGGAAGTCAATTTATTAGCAAAGAATTTAAAGATCTCATGCAAAAATATAATGTACAAAAGGTTTGGTATAATGCCAAGTATCATGCACAGATAAACCCTACAGAACGTGTTAATAAAACTATAATAACCGCTATTAGAACATATATACACGAAAATCATAAGACTTGGGATCAATCTATTTTCCAAATAGCTCAGGCCATTCGTTTAGCAAAACATGACGTCACTGGATTTTCTCCTGCCTTTTTAACTTTTGGTAGAAACGTTCCAGTAGAGCTTTTATGGCTTAATTTCAGAAAATAGCAAAAATAAGATAAATATCTCTAAAAAGGTACATAATCCAGATACAATTCAAAATTTGCCTGATGTTTACGAAAATGTTCGTAGAAAACTATACAACTCATATCAAAAAGTAAAAAACATTATGATTTGCGAAAACGAGATGTCCAATATCATGTGGGTGATTATGTCTGGAAGAAAAATTATGTTCTGTCCAAAGCAGCTGATGCATTTGCTGCGAAACTAGCACCTAAATATATTCCTTGTGTTGTGAATAAGGTTCATTCAAGGTTGGTTTATGGTCTAAGGGATATGGACGGAAATGATTTAGGTAGATGGCACGTTTCGGATATTAAACCCGATACCACAAGAGATTCAGATGACTTAGAATCGTGTATTTCGGATACTTCTAGCTATAAATCTTTATCTCCCTAGTGTCTTTATTAATACAAATATGCACCAAAACATTGTACACATTAATTGTGTACTGGCGCCCATATATCTTTCCTTGTATCTTTTTGAGACAGTTAGTGTAAATATAAAATTTGTAGTTCCAAGATTTAACTGATTATATTGATCTATTTATTCTTTTTGTATAGAATTTTTGTAGTACCTTTATAATTTACTCTGCCTTGCAGAGGAGGCAGTCATGGACATGCCGGCAATCATCTTGGCGCGAAACTTGATGGTTGTAGACATGTCTGTGAAATATCATAGAATCTTTCTGCACGGGGATCTCGTGGGGGTAAAAGTCCACCAAATGCCGAAATATGGATTTGCCTTCAGCGGCCATATTTCTTTTGATCAAACACCGCATTTTAAATTAACAATAGTTGTTTAAAGTTTTTCAAGTTAATATTTTTACATCATAATTTAATTTTAATAAAGAAATAGTCTACCGGTGTTTGTTCTCCTATCTTTCTTTTGCTCAAACACAGCATTTCAAAAATTAAGACATTTGATTAAATGATTGTTTCTATATCATAATTCTAAATTTTATAAAAAAACAGCCTTTAACAGTAAGTTGTTTAGCGGTGTTTGTTTTTTTCTTTACTTCTCAAAATGGTCAGTTTTTTTCTTTTCTTAATTAAAATTTTCTTCATGTGTTCTTATGATCACATATGAATATTGTGAAATATCCAATGTGAGCATGATGTTAAAAAAAAAATAATAGCTACATTATAGAATTAAAATAAATGTTACTTATCTGTAAAAGTTAAAATAACAATTTATGATCAATTTTTTCTTGGTAAAATTTTCCTAAATTTTGATGTGAAGTTGAGATTTGTAGTCATGAAAAAATAGTGAAAGTAATGTACTCTTGGTGCATATTTGATTAATTCTTTCTGAGTTATGATGCCTTTATTCATCTTTTCAAATTCGGTATATTTTCGGTACTTTATAAATTTGTAAGAATTGGCCTTGTTTTTTTTTGTTTTGAATATTAAACTTCATCTTTAAGTAGGTTGATTGTTTTTGTTTTTTTGCTAAAATTTGGGTTTAAAAATTACCTTAGGTTTTATCTTAATATTTTTATATTCCTCACCTTTTTTTCGATTTTCGGTTGTTGTCGGAATGAGGGATGATTGGTGCGATCGGATGTCGTATACCATACTCTCCGGTAAAACTTCTCTAGGTTTTCCGAAGAGTGGACTGAGCGGAATGTCGGTTCATGGGGGGTGGAAGTCTGAGCCATAGTAATGTCCCTAGGGTTGGTTTTGTCCACGGTGTATGGCAGGGCCAAACTACTGTGATCAGGCTCACCGGTCAGTATCGGATCGGGGGTTGCGACAGGTCGGTAGGCAGAAGGATGCTCCAAACTGAGACAGCCTACGCCTAAATTTATTTTTTTGTGAGGACTATAATTTATTACGTGTATATATTATATATATTTATCTTTTGGGTGTAACGAGCACTAAAGCTCACTTATTATTATTATCGTTAATTCTTTTAAGAATTTTTCAGTAGATAGGTACTATAATCTATCCTCCCCTTTTTGTTAGGAAACATTGGGGTGCATTTTTTTTTTCGTTTCAGAAAACAACCTCATTAAGTAGGAGTAGCTGTGTAAGCTACAGTTTTCTGAGTTAGTTCCCTTACCTTGGCTTTGAGTCATTTTCATTTTTCTTATCTTCTCTTATATTCTCTATAGTCTCCCTTGATTATTTGGTCATATTTTCGGTTCCTTCCTAATTAAAAATAATCTTCTCCTTCATGCGGTTCTACTCAACTTAGCACACTTTGACGGTTTTCTTTATCTTTCAAAACATTTGCGGTTGTGTCAGGTACGGTCGACATTCTGCTACACACTTAACGCGATTATATTATACACGCCGGAACGTATTTTGGGAAAAATTACGGGGTAATTTTTCTGGGGTGACGGAGTGTGTTGCGAGTATTTACACGATTCTCGCAACATTATAAATTCTCTAAATAATTGTTAACGAAAATCTATAATTCAATAATTATTATCAGTCAAACTTAAATGAAACATCTGTAAAATAATCATTATCAATCAACTTAAATAAAAACATAAAATATTTACTATTAAAATCGCGGACACCCTGTAAGACAGAACATACAAGCTGTATATAACACCATCATATAGAAGATGATCATGATATCGATTTTTATCGGTTAGGCAACATACTACACTATGGATTACATCTATCTTTCTCTATCTATCTTTCTATCTCTCTCTTACAACCGCGACTAACTTAATCAGTAAAGCGCGTTGTTGCAAACCGGCTGGTTTAAATATAATTTTGGTAAAGGTTTTTCACGGTTAACGATATTCAAATCAGCTGTTGAAAGCAGAAAATTTCGTTCGTATTTGTTCACTTAGAATTATTATGTGTGTGCAGTGTACAAGTTGAGTGGAAAACCGTATAAATACCGCGAAAAATTCAAATTCGTGGTACTCCTTGTCGCTTAAAAGAGTACTGCCCTTTTTTTGGTAAAAAGGGACATGTGAGCGAAATAAAAGATCACCATTGGACCTTGTATTTAAATAGTGGGAATCAGGAGCCGAAAAGGTAGCCAAATTCCTTCAAGTCAAGGCTTTTTGATTGTGACATCTCTCCGGTAAGTCGTCCTCCATTTTCCTTTCTTTGCTTTCTTGAAAAATATTTTCAAATTTTGCTTTTGCCTTTTCCTTATGTATAGTTATGCATAAGATTTATATTTGATATATCTCGCTTGTCCAATTTTAGAATTTTTTTATAGGGTATGATTTTGTAAAGGTCCCTGTTTCTTTTTTTTTATGCCGAGAGGCACCATTTTAAAACCCATGTGGTTAAGAATTTAAGTCGGACACGGTGTTCTGGCTTGTGTTGCTGTTGCAAATCCAGTTAAAACATTTCCCCTTTTATAAATAAAGACCATTTTCTGCTGTTCCCTGTGTTGTTTTTAGGTTGTCTAACTAACCAGAACAAAGATCATATCTAGGATCACCGCTTGTGGGGATTAAATGTTCTGGGAGACATAAAAACTAGGAATAGACTACCATACAAGGAAATGTTCAGTATAGGATTGAAAAGGCAGTAGTAACACGAGGTCTGGACCAAAAGCTTATGAAGTTTGAACCACAGGTGAGTCAAATTTTATATTATGTAATATTTGTTGCACATTAGGTGTGAATGAATAAAGTTGACTCAAATCCTGTGGGGTTAAACTAATAGCGGTCCAGATTCTCAGTGAAATCTTGGGGTTTTATTTTTTTGTTAGAAAGAGGGAGGGGCCACAAAATCATTTACCTCTTTGTATGGTGAAACATCATACATTTTACCTTATCTGATTAAGGAAAGCGCTAGGAGATAGCGTTTCCTTTACCTTATCTTATCTTACCGTATCGTATCTTACCTGGGAAAGCGTTATGTGTTAACGTTGTTTCCTTTCGTATTTGAAATACGAAGTACTGTATTTGTAAAATTCCTGTCAAGTACAGGCATTTGTATTGTGTGAATCGGACACTAAGTAGGGAGGTCACTTATATCGGAGGGTGTCATAGTCAAAAAAAGCAGATTTCATCTATTTTGTAAAGATAGTTGTTTTCTTTTGTATCTTATATTTTTTTGTAAACTTACCTAGTTTTAAATCAGTTGTTTTCTTTTATATCTTATATTTTTTTATAAACTTACCTAGTTTTAAATCTTGTAGAATTTAATTTTTTTATGCATTTAACTGCTATTTATGTCTAAGTCGACATTTTTTTTTGTCTTAAGAAGACACGTAAAGTTTTTCAGTATAGTAGATATTGCTTAAATATTTTCCTTTATTCAATATTTTTGATTTTTTAAATATTTCTTTACTAATTTGCTTGATGTAAATGTATCATCATTTTCCATTGTTTGAATTTATGAAAATATTTATGTAACGTTAATTTTCATTCCTTTTATAAAGAGAATCATTCCTTAACAAGAGTAAGGAAGGCTTTCTTTTTTTGTTTTTTTAGAAAAATTCCTTAAGTATTTTAGATAAAAATTTTGTTTATTTTTTTTTATAAAAATGTCTTCACCAAAGTGTGAATCTTTTTAAGTTTGAAATCATAAGCGTCAATTTGAATTCTTTTTTCTTTAAAAATAACAGTTCATAAATTCAAATTTATTCAGCAAGACCCTTTGATGTATTGATACTGCCTTTTGTCATTCTTTTATGTGATGCTGTGAAACAACAACTGCTGACGCTGTCACGGTGACGTCATTGTCCAGCCCACAGAGACTTGTTCACTGGGGAAACTTCCACAGTCAAGACCTCAACACTGGATTGAATACAAGGTATATGCATCTACACCAAAGAGGTCACCAAAGCCAACAAAGAAAAATTTTTTTTAGATTGACATTTGAGAGATTGTAAATTTGTATTCCCAACACTTTTGTTAAAACATCAAACATATGTACAAACAAATGTATAACCATTAAATTTGTTTTTAGAAATTTATAATCTTTTATTTTGCACCTGTACTGTTAGAGAGTTGGTTGTCTTAAATTTTTTTATCTATTCCAAATTACCAGCGTGCTCCGAACCTTTACGCCCTGAGCTAACCTTAACATCTTTGTACAGAGAGGCAAAGGAAAAAATACTCTCTCAAAATTGTGCTCTTTCTGCTTGTTTTGTTCCATCTCCATGTATGGAATAAAATAGGATAGGAAGAAGTAACAATATATATATATATATATATATATATATATATATATATATATATAAAGGGTGTGTTTATATCAGGTATGCGGTCTGTGACTAATAAAAACTCATTTGTTTTTTATCCCCAATATTTCATCAACTATTTTATAGAGTAGCTAAAAGTTATATAAAAAAAAGACCTATAAGTAACATTTCAAATAGTCTTAAAATTAGGTAGTACTTACAAACTTAGAGTTAGTCAATTTTAAAAAACATTACAATGCTACACCTAAGCACTTTCAGATGAGGAATGACAATAAAAACATGGCAAACAATTTTAATCTAGTCGATAAAAGAGACTAAAACACCTAAAAAATAATAAAATATATCCAACAAAAAACAATTCACAAAATATACACAATGGATTAAAATTGGCAATAAACTCTATATATACAATATGTAGCTAAAACAACATGAATTAAATTGATCTTAAAATATTGCAATAAATATTGCTAAGCTGACTAGTATCTGACTTAAAATTAATACATCTATTATTTCTTTTTATATGATACATTTCTAGGAATAATCTGCTCTTGTAGTTACTTTCATGTTCTAGAATTTTAATATTAGAATAATCAAAGTGGTGCCCTGCTGTTTGATAATGTTCCACTACAGCACAAGAGTTTTTTTCCAAACGACAGTCGCTCTAATGTTGCGCTAGTCGTTGTTTTAACCATTGTGATGTTTGTCCAACATAGCAATCCTCATAACCCAAACATGACAGCTCATAAATGACGTTGTTATTATACAATAAAGGTGTTTTATCTTTAACTTTTGTAAATAAATCAAAATTTTTCTTTACGTTATATTTGGCTATTTTGATTTCTGGAAATTCTTTAAATATTAATATAATTAAGTGTAATAAATTTCTGATGTAGGTAAGGAATTTTTTAAAATTTTACATGTCCATTGGAGTCTTCTGTTGGACCATCATAAAGGTTGGAACTGTATATTAATTTTTTTTAAATATGTTTCGGATAACCATTATTGACAAAGATATCGAATAACTTTTTTAGATTCGTTTGTAAAAGGCTTCCGTGACAAAATTTTAAAGGTTAATTTTGTCCCATATATTATATGGAAAATATAATGATAAAGAATTATGTCGTATATTATGGGACAAGGGTTGGCCAACTAGAGAAGGGGACTTTTCAACGTCACCAATAGATAATATTTTTACTAATTTATTTGATAAGGGCCTTATTAGTCTTAAAACAAATTACATATCGAATCGTAATACATTATGTTATGAGTTACCATCTAGCTTTAAAGATGACAGTGGCAGTTTTTCTTTTACAAATCAAGATTTTAATGATACTTTTCTAAATAATTTTATTCAAGATATAAGCAGTGAGAACTGGTAAACCTATTAATGTTTGATACCAACGAGGCACTTATTTTTACAATGTATTGTTCCGTGACATCCCGTATAAAAACACAGATTCTGGTTTTACACCTTTTTATTGCAAATCAGGTTCACAAACGTTTCTATGGTAACAAAAAATCAATGTAACGTAATTATGACAACTATTTACCTTTAACTATCTGTCAACTTCTGTTCTCTTCGAAAGACAAAACTAAACTGGCCCACGCGGAATTTTTTTCGCGCTATATTTCAAATAAATTATTAACCTTAATAAAATAATTCTAACCTTTTACAATTCTATTAACTAATATTTTTAAAGTCCGTTACATTGTCCCCTCCCAAGTTTTGATCGTCTCGATCAAGTATCTTCTTGATCTTGATAGCGGCACAGCCGTTTCAAATGTACAACTTTCATCTTTTCCTGTGGGTTCTTCTGAATTCGGTACACCAGATCATTACGCCGGGTCACTACTTTATATGGGCCTTTCTATGACGTCTGCAGTTTCGGTGAACGCCCCTTGGTTCTTTTTGGATTGTAAATCCCTGATGATTAGCTTTTAAGTCCTAGCGGGACTTCATACGGTCACTTTCTTTTTGTTGCTTATTACGAACCCCTTCGTGTATTTCTTGCAGCTGTTTACTGAGTTGACTTAGATAATCTTCTGCTGTTTTTTCATTGGTAGAAGGTCGTCCAGTAAGTAAGTCAACTGGAAGACATAACTCCGCTCCAAAAATCACTTTTGCAGGTGACGTTCCAGTTGTTTTGTGAACTGCGTAGCCATATGCTAGTAAAAACTGCTGTATACAGTTGTCCCAGTTACTTTGGTGGTCATTTACTTTAATTTTCAGGTAGTTATCAAGAGTTCTGTTAAATCTTTCGACCATTCCATCTGATGGGGTGTGGTTCTGGTTTTATGGATTCCCAGGAGATTACAGAGGTTCTTGAATAAATCGGATTCAAAGTTTCTACCTTGAACAGTATGTTTTTCTCTTGGTACTCCATATCGACAAATCCATTGTTGAAATAACACATCGGCAATAGTGGTAGCTTCTTGATTTGGTATTGCGTAGACTTCCGGCCATTTCCTGAAGAAATCCATCGCTACCAGGATATAGCGATTCCCAATGGTCCTGCTATATCTATGGCAATTTTCTCAAAGGGTGCTCCTACATTGTATTGGTTTATCTTGCCATGGCTTCGTGTCTTAGGTCCCTTGCTGGAGGCGCAGTCCTTACATATTCTGCACCAGTCTTTGACATCAGCACGACTTCCCAGCCAGTAAAACCTTTTTTGAACCTTGTCAAGAGTCTTCATAACTCCGAAATGACCACCTCCTATACCTATTGTGCAAGACTTGCAATACTTCTGCAATCCTTTTGGTTGGTAGTATTGTTTGATAGGTATGGCTTTTGCCGTCAGGACTTTCCCAGACTCTTTTCAATCTTGCAGTACCAAAGAGTCCCATATGGCCCAATACCCTTTATATCTCGAAGACATTGAAGCTATTTTCTGATACGAGGGTCGTTCTGAATTTTTTGTCTTAAGTTTCACAATATTTCCAAGATCAGGATCCTCTTGTTGTTCTTTTGCGAGGATTTTAGGATCCCATTCTTGAGAGCACTGGATGCGTGTTCTTCGCCAGTGAAATTCATCAGGATCTTCTTGTTCTTCACGTCTACTGCAATGTTTACAATCTTCTGGGCAAGGTTTTCTTGATAGAGCGTCAGCATTTTTATGGTTCAATCCTCTTTGACGTTCAACTTTAAAATCGTATTCTTGAACACGTTGTCACCATCGTGCTATCCGGTCTTCATTTCCCTTTTTAGATCTTCTTCCATGGATTCTTGGCTGGTCTTCAGTTCTTCTTGACTTCTCTTCATTTCTTTTCTAAGGTCTTCTTTTATGGAATCTTGGCTGGTCTTTATTTCTTTTTTTAGGTCTTCTTTCATGGAATCTTGGCTGGTCTTCATTTCTTTTTTTAGGTCTTCTTTCATGGAATCTTGTTTTTCCATCAATTGTTTTATTAGTGCGCTAATTTCCTCCATAACTTCTGTTCGCTGTCTGGTCTCAACAGGTATTCAGATTTTCTCCCTAACCACTTTGGCTTTCTTGGTATCTCGTTCCGCTTCTGACACCAAATGCTCCGTTACACCCCGTATAAAAAGACGGATCCTGGCTTTACAAATTTTTATTGCAAATCAGCTTCACAAACATTTCTATGGTAACAAAAATTCAACGTAACGTAATTATGACAACTATTTAAACGCAAGCAACCATTTAAGTGATGCATGGTCCGTCCTCAGGTAAAATTTCTGGCCATAAAGGTACTTATGAAAGTGTTTCAGAGATTTGACGATAGCTAGAAGTTCTTTTCTGGTTACACAATAATTTCGTTTAGGTTTTGAAAGAACTTTGCTGAAATACGCTATTACTTTTCCTTGGACATCGCGTATCTGTGACAAAATTTCACCAATGCAACTATTGCTTGCATCTGTGTCCACAATATATGTTTGATCGGGTTGTGGATAGGACAACACTGGAAGATTACAAAGAGCTTTTTTTAGTTGTATACAAGCTGCTTCACAATCTTCGGTCCATTCATAACTCTTGTTGTTCTAAGTAAGTCAATGTAATGGTCTCGCAATGTCAGTAAATCCATGTATAAATCTTCTATAGTAAGTGCACAGTCCCAGAAAACTTCTAATTTCATGCTTGTTTTTCGGTGTAGGTCACTTTTGCATAGCTTCTGTCTTCTCTGGATCTGTTTTCACTCCTTCTTCAGTGATTATATGCCCCAGGTACTTAACTTTCCTCTGAAAAAGGTGACATTTTCTTTTTTTTTAAGCTTCAGGTTGGAAGATCTTAGCTTTTGAAAAACTTCTTTGACATCCAGGTATACCAAGCATGTTTTCCAAGTTAGTCCACGTAATGTTAACTCCATCAATCGTTCAAAAGTAGCAGGGTCAATGCATAGACCAAATGGCATAACATTAAACTGCCACAGTCCGGTTCCGGTGGAGAAGGCAGATTTTTCCTTATCTTTTTAAACCCGTCAGCGTATCTAGAGTATCGTCTATTCTTGGTAATGGAAGACTGTCCTTCTTCGTGACGTCATTAAGTCTTCTGAAGTCAACACAAAATCTGGTAGAACCATCTTTCTTCTTAACCAGGACTACTGGAGATGACCATGGACTCTGGGATGGTTCTATAATGCCTTGGTTTGGCATGTCTCCAATTAACTTCTCAACTTCGTCTCTTTTAACCAAAGGAATTTGTAGTGGTGGTTCGATGTTGAACCATGTTGTTTTTTTCAAATCCTTTTCAAAGGGAGTGAAAACGTCTTGATTTCTTCTCAGAAGGTCTTCCAGCTTAGTAACCTGCACTGGATCTAGCAGGGCTTTTAAAGAAATTACCAAGTCTTGCAGAGCATCATTCAAATAGAAGAAGCAATAGTTGCACAAGATTAGGGGAAAAAATAATGGCATAGCTTCAAAAGCCCCTCCGTTGTATTTATGCATTCTTGATATCTTTTTTCAACTGATGTGTAATTGTTGTATTTATGCAAAGGCCTCATAAATTCTTGATTAAGTTGTTGCGAAGTTAAGATGACTTCTTTATAAATTTTATTTTCTTACACATCCCGAAAAAATCTGGAGGTGTTAAATTCGGAGATCACGGTGGCCACGATACATAAAATCAATTCAACTAATATATTCAAAGTTAAAAAAACAGAAACATTGTACTCTGCAAGAACTGCATCACAGCCTTTCAAAATTTATCGTTGTTTTCTATTTTACTTAAGTTAAGTGGCAAAGATTAATAAACCTTGACTGCACGATAATAAGGTCTTCTCTCAAAAAGCGTTAAGTTAAGAGTTGGGGTAAAAATCAAAGTTTACACTGAATAAATTTTTATTTAAAAAAATTCCTTACTAAGGCTAAGAAATAAAGACTAGGAACAGTTAAAAACCTAGATTATTAAAATGCGGTTTACAAGATCATCGAGGATGCATTTTAAGTATGCATCTGATAATACGCTATTGATTGGACGATTCCCAAAACAGAGTCTCATAACTCATAAGGGACTGGACACAAGCAAAATAGAAATTGCAACTGTTCACGAAAAGTGAATCTCTCAATCTTCGTATCTATGCACAAATACTGTCAATATGTTAAAAAAAGTATTTTACTTTTTATTGACACCTATAGCTTCCTAAACAGGAACCCAGGTTTTAGTTCTAATATAATTAAGAAAATGTGTTATGTTTTGTTGGGTAAAGAATCGTTTTTTCATGTAGTGTGGTTTAGTTTCCTGTTAAGGAATTTTAAAATTTAATATTTAACCATAGTGATCAGCATGTCACAGCTAAGAAAATCTATGTTTAGGATGTTGCTAAAAATATTATCAATTTGAAAACTAGAGGCAGTAATAACCGTAGTCATTCCTTCAACATGAGACCCAAGCCCATCACTAGAAGTAGTTGAACTAGACAAAAAGCAACATTTTAAAATATTTTAAAAATTCTTGTCTTTTAATCATTTTTGCAATCGATAGTTAACAAGTTCCTTCAATTCAAACAACTTATTAACTGAGTCCACACCAAGGCATAAATACGTTGCTTCTTTAATAATTTTAATAATTGTTACCTGAGTAAACTTTTAAAAATTTACAGTAATATCTTCCAATCTCAAAAAATGTGTTTAAGACTTGGAAGAATAAAAATAATTAGCTATTATTTCTTGATAAGACATGAAGTTTTTGCACTCTTCTTCACTAAAACTGATGGTCAATCCATGTACACCTCCAACAAGACACTTACCTTTAAACTTACTTAAACGTATTCCAACAATTATTAACTTTGTTAAAAAATTGTTTAAATACTGTATTTTTTAGTTTAAGAGTTTTTTTATTATATTTTGCCATTTTTACTAGTAGCTCTACATTATGGTTGACTGTTAAATACTAACTTAATTTGTGTGTAAACATTTCGCCGTAGCAAATGTACCCCACTCCAAAATTACTTGGATCATTCAAGGTATTCACGCTGCTTTCCCTTCTTTTAATGGAGGAAGAATACAATTTAAAGCTATTATCTGATCTTTTCATTTTCTGTTTTTAAACCAAATAGTGTCAAAAAGAGTAATATTAGGAAAATATGATAAAATTTTAAAGAAAACATTGTCACTTTCTTCTTTTGCCATTTGATGTCAAATTGTTAACATTTTAAACTTTTATATAATAACATATTTGGGGTCTACTAGACATTGCTTTATTTTCGAAACAAGCAATACCATATATTACCTTGGGAGGATGTTGGACGTACAAAATATTTCCATAAATGTAGTATAACAGAATAAAACGTAAATAAGACGCCATAAAAACACTGTCTATATTTTGTAATATATTTATTAAAACTACCAAGAGACTTAAATATAAAGATATTGTTCCGTGACACCCCGTATGAAAACACGTATCCTGGTTTTACACCTGTTTATTGCAAAACAGGTTCACAAACGTTTCTATGGTAACAAAAATTCAACGTAACGTTATTGTGACAACGGTTTAACCTTTAACTATCTGTCAACTTCTATTCTCTTTGAAATGCAAAACTAAACTGACTCGTGCGGATTTTCCTCGCGCTTTTTATAGTGAAGTGGAAAAAGAATGGAAAAGTCTGGAAAAGTCTCAGAATTAGCTGGAAGGATTCTTTTACTACAGGATGTAAGAAAAGTGTAAAAAGGATGTCTCCAGCGCCCCCAGGGATAATCCGCACAATGACCGTCGAAAAAGGGAAAACTAAGGTAACCTATTTTAAATAAATTATTAACCTAAATAAAATAATTCTAACCTTTTATATTTCTAATAACTAAACACTAACTAAAGTCTGTAACATTGCCCCCTCCCAAGTTTTGATCGTCTCGATCAAGTATCTTCTCGATCTTGATAGCGACACAGCCGTTCTAGATGTACAACTTTCTCATCTTCGCCTGTGGGCTCTTCTGAATTCGGTACACCAGATCATTAAGCCGGGTTACTACTTTATATGGTCCCTCCCATGACTTCGGCAGTTTCGGTGAACGCCCCTTGGTTCTTCTTGGATTGTATAACTGTAAACCTTTTCACCGACAATGAATCCCTTATGATTAGCTTTCAAGTCATAGCGGGACTTCATACGGTCACTTTCTTTTTGTAGCTTATTGCGAACCCCTTCGTGTATTTCTTGCAGCTGTTTACTGAGTTGACTTACATAATTTTCTGCTGGTTTTTCATTGGTAGAAGGTCGTCCAGTAAGTAAATCAACTGGAAGGCATAACTCCGCTCCAAAAATAACTTTTGCAGGTGACGTTCCAGTTGTTTCGTGAGCTGCGGAGCGATAGGCTAGTAAAAACGGCTGTATACAGGTGTCCCAGTTACTTTGTTGGTCATTTACCTTAATTTTCAGGTAGTTATCAAGAGTTCTGTTAAATCTTTCGACCATTCCATCTGACTGGGGATGAAGGGGTGTAGTTCTGGTTTTATGGATACCCAGGAGATTACAGAGGTTCTTGAATAAATCGGACTCAAAGTTTCAACCTTGATCAGTATGTATTTCTCTTGGAACTCCATATCGGCAAATCCATTGTTGAAATAGCGTACGTCGGCAATAGTGGTAGCTTCTTGATTTGGTATTGCGTAGACTTCCGGCCATTTGCTGAAGTAATCCATCGCTACCAAAATATAACGATTCCCAGATTTACTTATTGGAAATGGTCCTGCTATGTCTATGGCAATTCTTTCAAAAGGTGCCCCTACATTGTATTGCTTCATCTTGCCATGGCTTCGTGTCTTAGGTCCCTTGCTGGAGGCGCAGTCTTAGGTCCCTTGCAATACTTCTGGAACCCTTTTGGTTGGTAGTATTGTTTGATAGGTATGGCTTTTGCCGTCAGAACTTTCCCAGACTCTTTTTAAAAGTCCGTCTTTCATTGCTAAAGAGTCCCATATGGCCCAGTACCCTTTAAATCTCGGAGACTTTGAAGCTACTTTCTGATAGGGGGGTCGTGCTAAATTTTCTGTCTTAAATTTCACAATATCTCCAAGATCAGGATCCTCTTGTTGTTCTTTTTTTGCGAGGATTTTAGGTCCCTATTCTTGAGAGCACTGGATGCGTGTTCTTCGGCAGTGAAATTCATCGGGATCTTCTTGTTCTTCACGTCTACTGCAATGTTTACAATCTTCGGGGCAAGGTCTTCTTGATAGAGCGTCAGCATTTTTATGGTTTAATCCTCTTCGATGTTCAATTTTAAAATCGTATTCTTGAACACGTTGTAACCATCGTGCTATCTGACCTTCAGGATTCTTGAACTGAAGCAACCACTTGAGTGATGCATGGTCCGTCCTTAGGTGGAATTTCTGGCCATAAAGGTACTTTTATGAAAGTGCTCCAGTGATTTGACAATAGCTAAAAGTTCTTTTCTTGGTCACAATAACAATTTCGTTCAGGTTTCGAAAGAACTTTGCTGAAATACGCTATCACTTTTTCTTGACCATCTTGTATCTGTGACAAAATTCCACCAATAGAAGTATTGCTTGCATCAGTGTCCACAATAAAAGTTTGATTGGGTTGTGGATATGACAACACTGGAGGATTGCAAAGGGCTTTCTTCAGTTGTGTAAAAGGCTGCTTCACAATCTTCGGTCCATTCATAGCTTTTGTTGTTCTCGGTAAGTCGATGTAATGGTCTGGCAATGGCAGCAAATCCATGTATAAATCTTCTATAGTAAGTGCACAACCCCAGGAAACTTCTAATTTCATGCTTGTTTTTCGATGTAGGCCAGTTTTGGATAGCTTCCGTCTTCTCTGGATCTGTTTTCACTCCTTCTTCAGTAATTATGTGCCCCAGGCATTTAACTTGTTTCTGAAAAAGGTGACATTTCTTTGGACTAAGCTTTAGCTGGGCAGATCTTAGCTTCTGAAAAACCTCTTCGACATTTCAAAGGTGGTCTTCAAATGTTTTTCCAAGAATAATAATGTCATCTAGGTATACTAAGCATGTCTTCCAAGTTAGTCCACGTAATGTTAACTCCATCAATCGTTCAAAAGTAGCAGGCGCATTGCATAGACCAAATGGCATAACATTAAACTGCCACAGTCCGGTTCCGGTCGAAAAGGCAGATTTTTTCTTATCTTCGGGATGAAGTTCTACTTGCCAATAGCCACTTTTTAGGTCTAAAGTCCAAAACCATTTTGAACCCGTCAGAGTATCTAGAGTATGGTCTATTCTTGGTAATGGAAAACTGTCCTTCTTCGTGACGTCATTAAGTCTTCTGAAGTCAACACAAAATCTGGTAGAACCATCTTTCTTCTTAACCAGGACAACTGGAGACGACCAGGGACTCTGGGATGGTTCTATAATGCCTTGGTTTTGCATGTCTCCAATTAACTTGTCAACTTCGTCTCTTTTGGCTAAAGGAATTCGTCGTGGTGATTGCCTTATCGGCGCTGCATCACCAGTATTTATTCGATGTTGAACTATGCTGGTTTTTCCCAAATCCTTTTCAGAGAGAGAGAAAACGTCTTGATTTCTTTTTAGAAGGTCTTCCAACTTAGTAACCTGCACTGGATCTAATAGGGCTTTTGAAGAAATTACCAAATCTTGCAGAGCATCAGGTAGTTTACTTAAAGGAACTTCAACAGGTGTAGTAAAGGTATGGGTAACTATCATATTAGCAGGTTGACAGGTACCAATTTTGTCACCTTGTTGGACTTGTTGAGGGTAATCTTTCAGGTTCAGCATTTTGACAAATACCGTATTTCTTCTGTTTTGCGTCAAAGTTCTTGCGGGTAGAATTCCTTTAGCGTATAGTGGACTATTTTCAATTGGTTCAACTAATAGGATTTCACCTTCTTCTAAATCTTCACACCATGCTTGGATTATCGCTTCTGAATTTGGGGGTAATATGACGTCTTCTGTAAGTACAACTTCTCGAATGGATACTTCATTGTTCCGTGGAAATCTCATTACAATCTCTTCATTACTAGTTCGCAGTATTCGTTGTGGAAGGTCAAGTACAAACTTCTGATGTTCCATAATGTCAAGACCAAGGATAACTTGTCCATTATGTCAGCAACAAAACACAACGTGTATAAAAGTTGTTGTCCCCAAGGTTATTCTTGCTTCATGTATGCCTTTAATTGGTATAACTTCTCCATTGGCAGTTTCCAACATATAATTTTTCTCTGGACGAAATATTTTGCAATGGGCTACGATGTTCGGCCTTACAATAGTATATGTGGAACCAGTATCTAGTACCATTTCACATTCCCGACCGCATACATTTCCAGGTACTACCAAGCTGGAGCCGTTTTTTTGCAGCCGGGATACTTTTATTATTGATGTTGATGGTTGGTAGCACCTTGCCAGCTTTCGACCTTGAAAGTTTTCTGGCCTACTTGCAGGAGCAATTGATCTGGTACAATTTCTTTGGACATGCCCCTCTTTGCCACACTTCCAGCAAGAGATGTTATTTCTTCGTCTAAATGTCATAGTGCCGTCTCTTTCTGTTTGTTTTTTAAGGAATATCTCTTGCAACTCCTTCATCACTCTTGCAAAATCATTATTTGAATTTTCATCTTCTGGAACGAAGTTCATCCTTCGAACTCTTGTCTGACCTCTGGATGTTTGTTTAGCTGTTTCAAACTGAAGTGCGTAGACAAGAGCTTCGATATTTTCTTAAGTCTGGCCATTCTTTAACGCCTGGTTCATATCTGGATCACGTAAGCCTTCAATAAAACTACCTACTGCTAATTCCTGTTTAATTTCTTCTGGGTATGCCGGATATGTCAGATTTATAAGCCGTACGATATCCGCTTCATACTCCTGGAGGCTTTCATTATATCTTTGTCTTCGTCCTTGAAGCTGCGCTTTATAAACTTCCTGTAAGTGGGCTTCACCGTATCTCATTTCCAGGAACTTCACAATGGATTCATAGTCACATTGTCTTGCTTCGGGAATATTTCTTAACACCTCCATGGCTTCACCTCGAAGAGCAAGTACAAGAGCTCGTGCCTTTTCTGGTAAACTCCAATTGTTACCGTTTGCAGCAACTTCAAACTGTCGAAGATACGTGACCCATGGTACCTTGCCATCAAAAGTTGGTGGTTTCATTATAGTTGTTGCGGTATCACTTTCTGAGACGACGCCCGTACTAGCTATCTTTTGAATTTGTCGTTGTAAATGTTGCACTTCTTGCTGCATTTGGCCTTGAACTAACTGTACAGTCTCTTGTATGTCTTCTATTTCTTCTTTAACATCCTCTTTGTAAGTTTTAATTCAAGCAGCATTTGTTTTCATCATCTCGTCTTGACTTTGTTGAACATTCTCCCTTTAGGTGTTCTCAAATTTTGACCATCTTTTCTTTTTAGCTCTAGTTTCATTTCTTCCTGGCTTTTTTTAATGTCTTTTTGAATTCTCTCGATCTGTTGTCTTGTTTCTGATTGACAGGTTTTGATTCCACGCTTCATTTCGTCTTGACTGGTCTTCATTTCTTTCTTCAGATCTTCTTTCATGGATTCCTTGACTGGTCTTCATTTCTTTCATGGATTCCTGACTGGTCTTCATTTCTTTCTTTAGATCTTCTTGGCTGGCCATCATTTGCTTTATCAGCAGTTAATTCTTCCATAGTTGCTGTTTGCTGTCTGGTCTCAACGGGCATTCAAATATTCTTAATCACTTTCGCTTTCTTGTAGGTCCTCGTTCCGCTTCTGACACCAAATGTTCCGTGACACCCCGTATGAAAACACGTATCCTGGTTTTACACCTTTTTATTGCAAAACAGGTTCACAAACGTTTCTATGGTAACAAAAATTCAACGTGTAACGTTATTGTGACAACTGTTTAACCTTTAACTATCTGTCAACTTCTATTCTCTTTGAAATGCAAAACTAAACTGACTCGTGCGGATTTTCCTCGCGCTTTTTATAGTGAAGTGGAAAAGAATGGAAAGTCTGGAAAAGTCTAGAATTAGCTGGAAGGATTCTTTTACTACAGGATGTAAGAAAAGTGTAAAAAGGATGTCTCCAGCGCCCTCAGGATAATCCGCAATGACCGTCGAAAAAGGGAAAAACTAAGGTAACCTATTTTAAATAAATTATTAACCTAAATAAAATAATTCTAACCTTTTATTTCTAATAACTAAACACTAACTAAAGTCTGTAACAATATTATACATCTTTTTAAATATAAACAAAATTCTTCTTCAAAAAACAAGTAATAACATACATATTATTTTTGCAACAATCATTTGAACAATTAGTTACATGGGTTTCTCACATATTTTTGACAAATATAACTTTTTTTTTAACAATTAGGTCAGAGTTTTTGAAAAATCTCTGATGTTCTTTAATAGGGAAATCATCATTAACACATAATGGGAAGTATTAATACTAAACAAACAACATGCAATCAACGAAATCATCACGAAGCCGTTTATTTTTTGAAATAAAAACGTAATTCTTTTAAATTTTAGGATGATATATTGTGTCATCTAATGCCGATTTTAGATATAATAACATCTTCCTATCACTTCAGGTTTAACCCGAAGTGACGTAAATTTTGATATTTTAAATAAAACACCCCGTATATTTTTATAAATTCAAATTTTACATGCCATTCCTAATATAAAACTTGTGTAAGTTATATAACGAAATAACTTTTTGAAATTGGATATTATATGGATTTAAATGGTTAATACGCAAACAATACAAAATATTAAAACACCTAAGAGACGAATTTATTTAACCTCTAGATTAAATTTAATGGAAAATGCTAAGGTTATTTCTCTTATTTTTTGTGTTATAATGTAACGGACTGGAAAATCTACAAAATATGAAAAAAAATCAGTTTAAAAAAAGAATTAAAATTGATAATACCACAATAAAAACATTTACAAACCTCTTTATTAGATAGGTAATAAAATCCAGAATTCACTCATACTGCAGGTTTCAATTTTCCCTTCTATTTTTTTTTAAACTACGCCTTTTTTCATAACTTCTGTATGATATATTAGCAATTTTTTATCGTGGAATTTTAAGCACATATTAGATTCAATGTAATATAGTGATCAAAATTTTTTAAGCTTGGCCAAGTTTAAATACAAATAATTTAACCTTAAGTGGGCTGGCTACAAGTTTTTAATTGCAAGCAAAATTTTACAATTTAGAGGGATCTTCGTGATCCATAGATAAAAAAATATCCTGGCTGCCCCATACTTAAGTATCAAAACTTCCCGGAATTTAAAGTCTTTTATCATCAGATGAAGATAATGCTAATTTATTTTAACGGGTTCTAAACAAGTATATTGTACAAAAAGTTTTAGACTTGTTTTCTACAACTTCTTTATAATATATGTACATAATCTAATTGATTTTTTATGCTACTTTTTTATACCTTTTGCGTTTAGTAATAAACATAGATTTTTGAATAGTAAAGATTACACGATAAACACGAACTTACGGTCAGACATTGGAAAAGGACGTAACGCGTAACTAAAGTCGATACTTTCTGTTGCCAGCTTGAAGTGAATTTAAACATTTCTGAATAAAATTGCCTTTGTTCTATATTTATAATAAAAAATGGGCATAATAATGAATAGATTACTAAATTTGACTTTAAAAAATAAATAATTTAAAGATAATTTTGCTACATAAACCATTTTTTATTTATTTTATTTGGTTAAATACGTTTCGCATTGCTACATTTCGCCCGCAAAGGAAATTTCGCAGGCGGAATGTGGCAATGCCGCTTTAACGAGCGTAGGAATTTTACAACCTGTCCGTTGATAAATGGAATGAACTTGATTAGGTGTAGTGCGACGTTGCCCTGGATTTTCTTAAGAGCTTTGTGGTGTTTTTATTCAAACTATCTGTTAAAACTATTTACAAACTTATATTATTATACATTAAAAACTCTAAAATGGTGCGTGAATGTGTTTTGTGTAAAAAATTGGACTATTTACACGAAGATGTGTCTTTTCATAGGTAAGTTAGGTTCTGTTTGCTAGGCAATGTTTTTACCAAGGTCAGTGGCGTAGATTTACAATAGCCTGAAGGAAAGTAACTAGACCAAAAGTAATGTATTCATTGTACTTGTTTTATTATTTTTATTAGGATATTATCGAATTTATTAGTTTGTGAGTAGGTTTATAATATTGTAGGAGAAATTATACATTATACAAAAGGATCATCTAATATTTTAGGTTTCCCTCAGATCCAATGACAAGAAACATTTGGTTTTCTCTTGTGGGAGTTGAAGAGGGACAACATTTACCAAAGCACCCTGTGCTATGCTCGGACCATTTTGATCCACAGGATATTTTGGTTAAGGCAAACAATAGCAAATATTTAAGGCCTGGAGCCATCCCAAAAATTTCACATCATATATTTGACAATCAATCGGTTGATGGAAGGTAATTATTATAGACTAATACATTCAAATTATTGTTAACGTTGTTTTGTATATCTACGAATCTTCGTAAACTTTGGTTCTTGATTTAAAAAACACATCATTTCTTTGGTGTAGGTCTATCTAATAACGTTTGAGCTTTTATGTTTAAAACAAGTACAACTTTTTGACCTATTCATTTTTAACTTAATTAATATAACTGTATTTTTTAGCTCTGACTCCACTTTACTTGAGACCCCCCTAGGAAAGTGAAAGGGTATGTAATTAATATGGCCTTACAAAATCAGCAAAAGTTTTCTAAAGGTTTTCACGTAAATATGTTTTTAATTTAATTAACTTTTAGGGATGAAGACATATCCATGGATAATTGGGTGCATGAATTATCGAAAAATTTGACCACAGCGAGCGCTGCAATCAATTTAGCTGTCCCCAAAATAATTTTTGCAACATGCCAGATATAATTTTTCGAAATTTTGAAAGATAATGCTTCATTTTGCGATTTTCTGAAAAAATTTTCAAATTTGACAGCTAAAAATAGTCACGTGATCAGCCTTATACAGGGTGCCACAGATTCAAGTACATGCATATGACCTTGGAAACCGTAAGAGATACAAAGTCGGTTAAATTATTGCAAAGTTGCGCATTTAGGTGCCTAACAACATGCCGTTTAGAAAGTTGTAAAATTCTGAGTACTTCCGGAGATATCCGGACAAAAAAACCGAAATTTGCCGATTTCGTTTTTTTTTTCTGACGTTATTTAAAGAGATATGGAAAAATAAAAGACACTTTTTCATGGCCACTTTTTAAGCTCTACAAAACAGCGTTGAGAGATTTTCAGTACGACGTTTCGTTTTCGTTAAACCACCATCAACTTTATTTTTTTAAATACGGCACTCAATTTTTTATTGCATTTTTTTTGAAGCAGTTATAATCCCAATTACAATGATTACAATGACACCTAATATTTTTCTGTTAAATAAACATATTTTCCATAAGAGACAAAGAGTTAGACAAGGAACGCACATCATTTCTTATAGGGGCGTTTCATATTTGTTAAAAAATATTAAGTGTTATACATTTTTGTTATTGGAATAATAAGGGGTTCAAAAAAAATAAAATAAAAAAACCAGGTCCGTATTTAAAAAAATAAAGTTGATGATGATTTAACGAAAACGAAACGTCGTCCGGAAAATCTCTTAACGCTGTTTTGTAGAGCTTAAAAAGTGGCCACAAGATAGTGTCTTTTGTTTTTCCATATCTCTTTAAATAACGTCAGAAAAAAATAAAAACGAAATCGGCAAATTTCGTTTTTTTTTTCGAATATCTCCGAAAGTACTCGGAATTTTGCAACTTTCTAAAGTGGATATGGTTAGTTACGTAAATACACAACTTTGCCATAATTTAACCGACTTCGTATCTCTCTTACGGTTTTCTAGATCCCCATGCATGCACTCGAATCTGTGGCACCCTGTATACATTATTTGGCATTATTTTTCAAACAAAAACTTTTGGCAAAAGAAAATTACCCGAATTATTTGGGAAAAAATTTTCCCATTTGATGCGGACTTTATGGTTGACACTGTATATTATCTTAGGAATAAGTAGATAATTTTTTATTTTAGCCTTATATCTAATATTTTATGTTATTTTTTGTGTACCTTATATAATAAAAAGTATCTCCAGTTTTTGTCTTTTTTTATTAATTTGTGGCCCACATTATTCTAAATTTATAGGAGAAAAGATATTTTGTTTAAATAACGAATATACCAAAAATATTTTCTGTTTTTTAGAATAAAATATTTTGTAACTATTTATGTTTCTAATCAATATTTTTCAATAAACTAAAATTAAAAAGATCACCATAATTAGAACGATTTAAAAATTAATATTTTTAATAAATTTATATCTAATCGAAACTTCTAACATAAACCATACGCCACTGGTCGAAACTTCAAGGCTCCGTACAATGTTGCCTTGATCAGTCCTAATTTATGTTCTATCCTTTTTCCCCTTATATAATTTTATTGGTAATGTTTGGGACAAAACAAAGTGTCATTTATGAATGAAATGTTAAGTCTTTTCTTTCTTTCGTCTGAGGTAATAAACCATTTTTGGTTTTAACACAATAAGCCTGCACCGGTATAATATAAACATTGAATCACCAGCATATTTATCTTTAAACTTTCCTACCGCAGATGTAGTAACGGGCATATTATGAACACCATATTTATAGTTTAAAGTATCAAGTTTTTCTAGTTAGGATTTATTATCATTATAAACACCTGTTTAAATTTCCAATATAAAGGAGTCAGTATCAGTATAAAGGAGTTTCACATTTTTATTATATAAGGGTTTTAAGAACCCATTAAAAATCATACCTTACCGTTTTGGATATATCTAAAACCCCACATAAACTGGTTTCTTATATTTAACTTATACTTTTTGCATTTAAATAGCAGCTAAGTTTTCTGAAAAAATAGTTAGGTTTTTAAAGTAAGGCTTTGAAATCAGGTTTTCAGCTCCATCTTTTTTATATTTTTTGACAACTAAGTACATCTGTTTTTTATCAACAGTTTCCATGGTTTAAATAATTTAAATTAAATTAATTAAAATAAATACCATTATTTGCTAATTTATATGCATTTTTGTCAAATTTGTTATTTTAATAATTTCCTGGTTTTTTGTTTAAATCAATATAAAATTTTAACAATGATGATTAATTTTTTCCATTTTCTATGCATTGTTTAAATAAAGAATAAGTAATAAACTTTTTTCTTTATTTTTTAAATTGTGATTAGTTTGGAACATTTTGAATTATAGGGTGTATAATTTTTAGGACAAATGGAATTTCGTTGCGTGCATTATGTAAATCTAAGGGATACTATTAGATTTACATAATTAACTTTCAATATATAACCTTTATCAAAAGTATCTAAACTATCTTTTATATTTAAATTTTGTATTAAATGAATTTAATTTAATAAAGCTAACTACAATCTCTCTGTGGAAGATACCGGGACGCATAGAGGTAAGTAACACGCGGCATCGCCATTCGGGAGCCCAGTCGTATTTTCGAAAGTAACACGCGGGCTGGCCATTTTACTGGCGATCTCGAGTGCTACTTTGCACTAGACTTTTTTCCCGCGAAGAGATCCAAAATGCACAATTATGTGTTTTCTATAAAGGTAGCATATTTTATTGTATTGTCTAATTTTATTAATCATGGATTTGTCGTGCTTAACAGATGACTAGTGTTATTTAGAAAAAACAAATGTGTTGCGTTGCAAGTTAAAAAATAAAGGAGAAGTATAGCTCGTCTGTCGAGTCTGAAGCTACGGGGTATACGTAAGGGGAAAGCGGAAACGCCTTTAGGAATGCGAAACCATAGGCGTACTATAAATATCTCAAATCTTAAAATATTAAATTTTTTTAGTAGTAATAAGAAATGAAAACATCGTTATGGGAGAAAACAGCAATAAAATATTTATTTCTGAAAAAACTCCCAAATTCACAACAATGCACAACAATAAACAATAACAAAAAAAAAAAGTCATATTTTTTTTTGTACACGTCATCGACCTCACTATGACACTCAGTGTCATAGGAGACGGCTCGTGACACAATTTTGACGTCATCAGTCTTTTTTGTATGAGAAATCCATGTTTTGGCGTATATGCCCTAAGAGTTTCTTTAGCGTTAGAACCTTTAAAAATGTGATTAATTTATGGTTAAGTAATCATTTTAAATAAAATTAAAATGGTGTTTTTTATTTTATTTTATTATATTAGAACAAAAATTATTAATTTTAATAAGTACATAATTATAGTGTAGTTAATTTACAAACTAACTTTGTAGAGATTTCACTCAACGACATCTTGTGAGCAGTTTCGATCTATATCAGATCTCATCAGACAAGCTAGTTGAAGGTGAATATTTATAAAAATCCTAGTATTAGTTAACAAATCAGTAAAACCGTAGGTTGAGAGAAGTATGCTTCCCCCTTGGGTCAGCAGATGGCTTAGATATCTGGTACTCGTTCATATGTTTTAAGTATGTAATTATATTTACATACCTGTTTTAACCCTATATAAAACTTTTTAATAGTACGTAGGGTTGCCATCTCTAAAATTTGGCAACTAGGACAAAACGCGTGAAAACCCCGGATTTTAGAGCCCAGAGGCCGGACATGTTTTTTTAAACATAGTCAATGTAACAAAAAAAAAGTTAAAAATGTCATAAATCACTTTTTTTATTTATTCTCAGACCTTAAAATTAAATTTAGTCATCTTTTGTCATCATTTTGAATGTACCTAACAAAACAGAATATTATTACGGTTTGTTACAAATTGTTTTAATAATCAGTTAATTTTTTTTTTCTTAAAATAAAACACCAATTACTGATATACTCTGTTATGAAAACAAAACAAACAAATTAGAATATTAAACCTAACAAAATTCAATTAAACTTTTAAACCCGGACTACAAATGAAGCTCCGGCCGGACGCTCCCCGGATGCTCTCTAAACTAGGACAAATCCGGGGAAACCCGCTCGGATGGCAACCCTAAAAGTACGTCCTATAATGCCAAAATTAAAGTCGTCAATTTAATCAACAATATTCGGCCGAGGTTTTCTAATCTGCGACACTGGTCATAACAAGTTCTCGGGGGCGTGTCAACATTCATCATATGTTTAGTTTTTGTTTTCCTGACCGTGTTATTAAATTAATAATTTTTAATTCTCCTGGGTTTTTCGGTCATTTTTTTTTAAAAATTAATTTGAAATAAAATTAAAACATTTCTTTGACGTTTCGGTTTATTTCCAATTAAACCATTATCAGAATCTAGAACAATAAGATGTTCTTAATGTCTTTATATATACAATTGGAAACAAAAACAAATAACAAAAATTAATTAAAGGAAACAAATATAAAGTTACATACCTTTTGCCTTTCATAAACTTACACTATCTAATAAGATTTAAAAAATTCAAAATAAAGATAAAAACCAAACACTTAAAAACTAAACGATGAAACTATTACGCTTTACATCTTGAATGTTAGTGATGAAAAATAAAATCCCAAAATTAGATCAAACGAACCTCATTTATAAAATAGATTGCCTTGATTGTCCAAAAACCTATATTGGACAAACAAAGCAATATTTAAAAAATAGAATAAATGAACACAAAACAAGCATAAGAAATATTAAAGATAATTCAACAGCTCTCGCTAATCATGCAATAGAAGAACTACATAATTTTAATTTCAAAAATGTTCAAATTCTAGATTACGAAACGAACTATAAAAAAAGAAACCTAAAAGAAATGATTCATATCAAAAAAACAAAAAATACTGTAAATTTTAGGACTGACACTGGTAATCTAAGTATCGTCTATAACGACCTAATTACAGGATAATAAATGCAAATTTTTACCACCTATTAGGGCTGGAAAGCCCAAAGTTATGTACAGTTAGGGGTAGACCCAACATTTATAAAATATACTCTATTTTTCATCACTAACATTCAAGATGTAAAGCGTAATAGTTTCATCGTTTAGTTTTTAAGTGTTTGGTTTTTATCTTTATTTTGAATTTTTTAAATCTTATTAGATAGTGTAAGTTTATGAAAGGCAAAAGGTATGTAACTTTATATTTGTTTCCTTTAATTAATTTTTGTTATTTGTTTTTGTTTCCAATTGTATATATAAAGACATTAAGAACATCTTATTGTTCTAGATTCTGATGATGGTTTAATTGGAAATAAACCGAAACGTCAAAGAAATGTTTTAATTTTATTTCAAATTAATTTAAAAAAAAAAATGACCGAAAAACCCAGGAGAATTAAAAATTATTAATTCATCATATGATTATACTTTTCGCTCTTCCGAAGTGTCAGTTGAAAAGAGATGCAAGAGCAATATTCGTAAGAAGGGAGAAGTTCTTTTAACCTGTTGCCATATTTCTTAGTTTAAATAATATTATCATTTAACCGATGCCAAAATTAGATAGATATAATTAATATATTAATTAAATAATAATATATGAACTTAAATTTATTTTAAATAATATTATTTTAAATCCTAAACAAGTTTTAGTAAAATTAGAAGTTACAGCAGCTACAGGTAATAATTTATATTAAACCCATGAAACTTAGTAAATGAATTTGACAACCTTGATTATATTTCGTCTGCATTCCTAAAATATTTTTCGTAGCTTTACAGCCGGCAGACAAGCTATATATAGGCGTAAGTAGTAATAATAATAAAAATGTTTATGCTTAAGCCTTAAGAATTAGGTTATTGTTACCCCCATACATATTTGGGTTGTCCTTTTCGGCTCTTTGACGGAATAATTTGCCGACAAAGAAAGGTTTGGTAATTGATTGATAATTGATTTTGTCGTTGTAGGCTATATTTTACAACCCTTTTAAAAAAGAAGTTTTTTGATTTGTCTTTTATTTTGGAGGGTTTAAGGAGCATAGATCCAGAGTCTTCTTTTAAATTTTGTCACCTTTATTAATTTTTTTGTGCCACTGCAACAAATATTTAGGAAATATACAGGCTGACGCGGATCTAAATGTACATACGATACCATGAGATAGAGATATCCTTGGAGGTTTTAAATTACCCACATTTAATAGTCCTATCTTTAACCTTTACCGAGATACAGGGTGTTTTATAGGTTTTGCCTAAAATCCATTTTTGTAATATTTCTGGAAGCACTCAAAATAAAATATTCATAATGGATAAGAATATTTTTTATATAGGTGGGTTTAAAATGCCATATGCAAAAGTTTTAAAATACAGGTCCGTAAAAAAAATAGTTTTAAATTTATTTAAAATTCATCACATATCAGATTTTTGAAAATATTACTTTTACTTTGAGAGATGATGAATGTGATCCTAATGACATATTTTTCAATGTTGCCGCACGAAGTCAAAAATTAGATATTTTTTAAAAATCAATGGAAAATAAACAAAAAAATAATTGGTAGCCTAATAAAAGTGCCCATATTGCCTAGAAAAAAATAACACAACTCTTATTATTAAATAGGTTTGACATTATTTGTTTTGTTATCAAAACATGTTTGTCGTACTTGTATATCTTTTTTTAAATGCCTTACCAGTTTTCTAATCAAGAATATCCCGGCATTAGCTTTGTGTAGGCTTATTGCTATGAAAATGGAAGAGCAACGGCTCCAGAATCTGTAAGAAGGTCGCCCGGAAAAAAATGTTCAAACCATCAGAAATGCGCAAAGGTATTCGCTTTTATTTGCGAAGAAGGGCATTTTCCTACATAGAATAATATCGACCAACCTGTTAGTCGCCCAGTTCAAGAAGAATATGAGCCCCACCATAGGGCAAGGGGCAAGGGCAATTTCTGACTTTTTTAAATGAGACCTATCTTAAGAGATGGATAGGCCGCGTGTTCAGTGAGATCCCCAGATTTCCTTCCATTAGATTCTTTCTTTTAAGGCCACATAAAAAAATTGGTATTTGAAGAGAAATCAATACCCGTGATCAGCTGTTACAACGTATTATCTCTTTATTGCAAGAAATAAAAAATAATCCAAATTGAATTAGAGAGGCAAAATTAATAAAGGTGACAAAATTTAAAACAAGACCCTGGATCTATACTCCTTAAACCCTCCAAAATAAAAGACAAATCCAAAAACTTCTCTCTCAACCAAATCAATTATATCAATCAGTTACCAAACCTTTCTTTGTCGGCAAATTATTTCGTCAAAAAGCCGACCAGGACAACTCAAATATGTATGGGGGTAACAATAACCTAATTCTTAAGGCTTCAACATAAACATTTTTATTATTATTGCTACCTACTTACATTTACTTCCTCTTTATTGCAACGCAACACATTATTTTTTTCTAAATAACAATAGCCATCTGGTAAGCCGACAAATCCATGAATAATAAAATTAGACAATACAATAAAATATGCTACCTTTATAAAAAACAAATATTTGTGCATTTTGGATCTCTTCGCGGGAAAAAAGTGTACACAAAGTAGCACTCGAGATCGCCAGTAAAAGGTCAGCCCTCGTGTTACATTCGAAAATACGATCGGCCTCCCGAATGGCGATGCCGCGTGTTACTTACCTCTATGCTACCGGGACCTTGCATATCCGTAATGGTTGATTGCATTAAAGTACATAATATATTTTTGGTTCCGATGAGTTATATCCTGAAATAAATTTATTGATTGCTATAGATTTCCTACAAACACATGTAATAATTTCTCGTCTCACACTACTTTTAAAGAAATGTAACATATCAGGATCTGTTAACAATTCCAATTCGACCTTAGTATACTAAAAAAGCATTGACGCTTAATCCTGGAAATGTGTAATAATATGCGGGGTCTAAGTCCTAGGATTTTGCACTTGTTGTTCTAAAGTCTTAGAACATGTCTGCTTAGAGAAGTATATCAGATTTTAAATAAAAATAGGAATATTTACCTATTGATTTGCAATTAAAAATCTTTCAAACAGTTTTTGCCCTTTCTCTCTACATGTTCAGCAGTTAAATCATAAAAAAATTGTGATTTAGTAGGTAAGACCCCCTTTAAAAAATATAATACATTTTTTTATTATCAATCAAATGTTTGTGTAAGTTTTTTCAAACGTTTAAGTTTTTAATTTTTTTTGGAAAATTTTAGATATTTGTTGTATAATTCATGATTTGTCTATAATATTTTCTTTAAGAGATAAAGTTATTTTTGACAAAGTCACAAATAAAACTATTGTGCCTCACTAAATGTTCTTCATATCTATTATCATTTAATAGCTGATTAAAATTTATTCTAGTTATGCCAGAAATATAACAATAATGAAATTTCAATTATCATCGCTAATTAGCAATAAATGTACATGTTTATTTCTTTTTTGTTTTGAATAATGCAACGATCCTATTACTTTATATTTCCATTTAAAATATTTTCTTATTTTCTCCAAAGTATAAATATTAATTAATATGATATTTTGTCTTTTTAATTTGAGTATTTTCTTTACAGTTATGGCAAAATTAGTATTAGATAAATTAATCATAGTTAAGTAGCGAGGATATGAAGGTACCTCATAGTATAGTCCAGTTGGTAAATATAGAGCTGCTACCACAGATTACGCAACCTAATAATTGTCACTATACTTTAAATTTAGGTCCTTTATTTTTCTACTACTAACTATATTTGTTAAAGTTAATTTTTTAGTGCATTACTTTAATTCACGTTCATCCTGAAACAAAATGATTAAATAAAAATTTCTAATCAAAAACAATAACTTATAAAAATAAATTTTCTGAATCTTTATCTGCTAGTTGATCGCTTTTTGGTCAATTATTTCCACTCCTTAATTTTATTATTTATTGCTGAACTGCTGGAAACTGTACCAAATGGTGTATTAAAGGATTTTACAGCATGTGTTTCTGTAGTTGGCATAAAATAGTACTCAAATAGTCCCAGATTTAATTTTAAACACTTGTTTTTTCTTAAAAACTTCTTAGTTTCGCTATAAAAATTGAAGTATCGAACGTAGCTTCGTGTGTGGTGTCTAGTACCTCTATATACTATGTTGAGTATTTTATAGTTATGTATGTTACCTACATAATATGTTCTTGTTTACCAGCCTGGTACCTTTACCTATTGTTATTGTCATTGTCATTCTTATAATTTTAAAATACAAAAATGATTTTAAAAACCATTTTATTAAACACGGCGTAGTCGGTACAGAACTTAACTTATAGTAAATTATTTAAGAAGATGAAATTTAATAAACCCTGCGGATTAGGCTTTAGCGGCAATATTTCTGAAAATTTTCAGGATTTTTAAAGAAGAGGTTTCAATTTATTTTTTGGCTACAAAAACCAGCAAGAAATCCAAGGAAGTTCAAGTTGCCCGACTTAAAAATCTTTTGGGCGCTGAAGCTCTTAAATTATATAATTCTATCTCAAATTGACCCAAACAAGATGAGTCAGTAGAAAGTATATTTGATGTTCTTGAAAAATAATGTACGCCAAAGAAAAACGAAACTATGTCATTATTTAAGTTTTTGAGCCGAAAACAACATGATACAGAACCTTTTGATAATTTTTTTGCTGAATTAAAGTTTCTTGTTAAAGACTGTAATTTTGAAGAACAAGAAAAAAATATGTTAAAGGCTCAAATAACTTTAGGAATTTCATCTAAGCCTATACAAGAAAAAATATTGAGGAATGATCTGGCTTTGGAAAATGTTATAAGTTGCTGTAGATCTGGAGAATTGGCCAATAAAAATATAAAATTAATCAATAATGTTCGAACTTCCAGCAAATGGCAAAACCTGTACAAAATTTGGTCGCATAAACCATTTTGCAGTGGTGTGTAGAAGTTATCAGCTGAAAAAAGATATAAATGAAATTAATGAACCAATTGCAAGTAAAGAAGGTTTTTTTAAATGAATTAAATTTTAACGTAAATTCTCTAGAAAAAAGTAACCATTTGGTATAAAAACATTAAAATTGAGGATCAAAAAATAAACTTTAAATTGGACACTGGATCACAGGTTGACATTTTACCATATAATTATGTAAAACAGGTTGGTTTACAAAACAAAATTAAAAATACTAACATTAAATTAAAAGCCTACGGGGGTTTTCCTATACATATTCTTGGTGAAGTTACTGTAAAAGTTGAAAATGAATCTAGGTTTTTTTGTAAATTTTGTGTAGTTGTTATAAATAATTCAGGTCCAATATTAGGATTAAAAACATGTGTTAATTTGGGCCTGATCAAACGAATTGATTCTATTTGTCAAATTGATAAGAATAAGCTTGTTTCTAAATACAATGATGTTTGTGAGGGTCTGAGTTGTTTTCCAGATATCTGTTAAATAAAACTTTAATTTCATGCGATCCTAGTTGCAAGTTCTGCTCGAAGAATACCCATTAAAGTAAGAAAAAAATTTAAACGAACTCTTACTTATCTTTTAGAAAAAAAAGTCATTACTGAGGTAAATGAACCAGTTGAGTGGGTATCTAACGTAGTAGAAAAACCGAATGGTTCATTAAGAATCTGTATTGATCCACTTCACCTAAACAAAAATATTATTGGAGAGAGGCATATGATTGCGACAGTTGAGGAATTAAGTCCAAATTTAGCAAACAAAAAATTCTTTAGTATTCTTGACCTAAAAGATATCTTTTGCCAAATGGAATTAGATGAAGAATCCAGTAAAATATGCTCTTTTAGTACAATATTTGGTACATATAGGTTTTTGAGGGCTCCATTTGGTCTTTCAAATTTGCCTGACTTATTTCACAAAAAAGTATATAAATATTTTGGAGATATCAAAGGTGTTAGTATTTATTTTGATGACATTTGTATAACAACTAAAACAAAAGAAGAACATGATGAGGTCATTAGAAAAGTTCTAGATAGGGCTCGAAAATACAAAATAAAATTTTGTATTTATCAAAATTTCAGTATTGTTTAAAAGAGATAAAATATTTAGGCGTTATATTTAGTGAACAAGGAATGTCTCTTGATCCGGACAAAATTGAAAGCATTAAAAATTTTATATATCCTGGTAAATTGCAAGAATTACAAACATTTTTAGGCATTCATACAGTAGCTGTTGGTAAATTTAAAAATGCTCTTTGTAAGAGTACAATATTTAAAATATTTAACCCTTCTAAGCCAATTACAATTCAGTGCGATGCTTCTAAAGATGCTCTAGATTGTTGTTTACTTCAAGATAATAACTCTGTCTATTTTGCTTCAGATCTCTAAATAATACTGAGGTTCAATACGCCCAAATCGAAAAAGAATTACTTGCTCTCTATTTTGATTGTCAAAAATTGCACAATTATGTTTTTGGGCATTAGGACGTTACAATTTTTAGTGATCATTTAACTTTATTTTCAATCATGTCAAAACCTATTTATAAAATTCAAAATAATCGAATTCGCCAATAAAAATTAAATTTGTTAAAGTATCAGTTTATTCTTAAATATTTAGCTGGAAAACATATGTTTATCGCAGATTTCTTGTCGCGTTTTACCAAACGCACGAAAATACTTTTGACGAAAGTATGAAAGATGTAGTTCAGATTACATTGTACATGTAGCTTACCATATTCAAAACAGATAAGTAAAAGTAACGTTTTGAAGATTTGTTCGTGACGTTCATTCGTTCGTTCGTTCGTTCGTTCGTTCTTCGTTCTTTCGTTCGTTCGTTCGTTCGTTCGTTCTTTCGTTCGTTCTTTCGTTCGTTCTTTCGTTCGTTCTTTCGTTCGTTCTTTTGATCGTTCTTTCGTTCGTTCTTTCCTTCCTTCTTTCCATCCATCCATCCATCCATCCATCCATCCAACCAAACGCACAAAAATACTTTTGACGAAAGTATGAAAGATGTAGTTCAGATTACATTGTACATGTAGCTTACCATAATCAAAATAGATAAGTAAAAGTAACGTTTTGAAAATTTGTTCGTGACGTTCATTCGTTCGTTCGTTCGTTCGTTCGTTCGTTCGTTCTTTCGTTCGTTCGTTTGTTCTTTCGTTCGTTCGTTTGTTCTTTCGTTCGTTCTTTCGTTTGTTCTTTCGTTTGTTCTTTCGTTCGTTCTTTCGTTCGTTCTTTCCTTCCTTCCTTCTTTCTTCCATCCATCCATCCATCCATCCATCCATCCATCCATCCATCCATCCATCCATCCATCCATCCATCCATCCATCCATCCATCCATGCATCCATGCATCCATGCATCCATGCATCCATGCATCCATGCATCCATGCATCCATGCATCCATGCATCCATGCATCCATGCATCCATGCATCCATGCATCCATTCATCCATTCATCCATTCATCCATTCATCCATTCATCCATTCATCCATTCATTCATTTATTCATTCGTTTATTTATTTATTTGGGGAACAACGTTCTTTATCCGAGCATTACAATCTTGTTGTAATTCTTAAATTTTATGTGAAATCAACTTTTTATAAAAATGTTGTTTAATTTATTGACACAAAGCTAAATAAATTTAAAAAAGTAGTACTTACTATCTTTTTATTGGATGCTGGTTAATTTCGTAAACTTGTAGCACTTATTAAAATTTGGCAAGATGTGCATTGAAATCCATTTCACTTTGTTAAGTGTTTGCTTATAGTCTCTTTTTGTATAGCACTTCTTGCCCTTAGAGCATGGGATAATTAATAAAATAGAGAACAGAAATTTAAATGGGATTGAATAAAAGGAATGGGTTAATCTAAGGAATCAACCAATGAGTCAAAAACAGCTTTTACCCTATTCTACCTATCCGGACTTTCGGGAGTATTTATTAGGCAATTTAAAAAAAAACCTAAAGATTTTAGTTTTGAAATCGTTTTAATAGAACGTTTTTAAAACAATTTAATAATTATAGAGAACAAATTTTAAACTGGAACCTTATCGGATGATGTAAAATTGAATTTTGATTTTTTATATTTGAAAAAGTTTGCGTTAATTTTGAATTTTGAAAAAAAACTATGGTCCGGAGAAAAATTTTCTTGACCGGAGTTTCATTTAAGGTAAAAATGGGTTCTTGAAAAATAACACTATACTTCAAATCTTGCAAAAATTAAAAATTATTGATTTTTACCCATATGAAATTAAATCATCATTATCGTCACTAGAATTATTCTCCTATTTGACTTAAATAATTTATTAATATATTGAAATATTGAATAACAGTATTTGATACTAAGTCATTAACATTTAAAGTTCCTAACAATTTAATATTTTCTACTTTTAAGGTACCTTCACTCGTAACTAACTTTCTTTTAAAATTTACATTAGAAGATATTTCTAAGAATAGCAGCCTGACTGACTCATGATAAATAATTGAATTTTGAAAAATCCCCAAATAGACTTTTGTAATGATTACATACATCGTCTTGTGTTAAGATGTTAATATCATTAGTATCAAATTAGGATTCGTCAAGATTTAAAGGTTGATTATTTATCTGTAAATTGTTTTATTCGTTATTTAAATTATTAATGACTAGGGATGCGACATCGAAGCCAAACATTGATGTTAAACATTGATGGCAACATCGAAACCTGACCATCGATGGTAACGATATATCGAACATACACATCGATGTTTTTCTAACATCGATGGTATGATGCGATGGTTCGTTCATAATCTATTAGCATTATTAGCATCCATAGCGTACCGCCAACTTCAAAAGCGCCGCCAAAAGAGCCGCGACACTATGATTTTTTAGCGGAGTGCGGCTCGGCTTGGAATTAAGAATGATTTATTATCAGAAGTGGCAACTTATTTTTGTCTAATAAATAATAATGTTGAATTATATTAATTAATTACATAATATAATTCAATAATATTAATTATATTAATTATGTCTAATAATATTAATTCTAATAATATAGGTCTTATTTTTTATACAAAATTGCAGGTAGTATGTATAAATATATAAAACAGTTTTAAACGTATGTTTAAAGTTTGTGTACTTTTTTTAAAAAGACTTCTTGAATCCTATATAACATTTAATTATTATTTATTTATAAATAAATGGGCAAAACGTTTATGTCTTTACCAAACTTTACATAACAAAGGAAGACACATTAAAAATTTTAAGTACATTCTTAAGACTATT
>JAHBCN010003289.1:0-77325 GCA_019359885.1 Listronotus oregonensis | reverse complement strand
ATTTTAATTAAAGAAATCTTTAGCAGTGAATATAGAAATTGAGTCGCATTTTTTAAATCCGCAAATAGTGAAAACGCGAATAAGAAAGCATGAATAAGGAGCTTTGACTGTACTTTAAATATGTTGATTCAAATTAAAAAAAAAAAATTTATTATAATCTTTAAAATTCTAGAATATAAATTTAAATCGAAATTGAAAGTATAGTATACAGTCATATGAACTTTTTTTTCCCCGTTTATTAATGAAAAAAAAATTTATGTGTTTTTAAACAGTTTTTTTTTAAATAACTTTCTTATGTTTTAACTCCTAACCTCCATGTTTGACATATTATATCACAATTATTAAATTTGTCGCCATAACAGCAGTCAAATGACAAGTTTCAAAATGTTTTTTAGGTTATTTGACAAGCACGACCACCTTCGAGCATGTACCTTCTAGAAGCAGCCTTGTAGAGAGATAGTAATGTATAACCATTCTTTTTACCTCTGCATGCTGATTGATGCAGGGTATATATCTCTTACCAACGACCAATCAGTACATTTAATGAGAAAGTGTATGTTTTTATTTTTTTCTCTCTCACACTCTTGCTTGCCAATAAAGCTGCCTCTAGTAGGTATATGCTCGAAGACATCCACAATTAATTACAGAATTAGTTCATTAACAGATTTTTTTAAAATAGTTTTTGGACCTTTATATTTACATAAAACAAGTTGTTGTGTGTTAACTTTTTGTTTTAATATTTTTATAGGTAAATATAATAGATACAAAGGGCCTTGTGGACAAAAATGTCCTGGAAAATTTTGCCTCTCAAATGGATACTGAAAAAGTGGATGTGACAAATGTTCCTATAACAGATATGCAAATATACGAAGATGGTGATAGTGTAATAATTGCAGTCTCCTTGTACAATGTAGAACAGTTATATTTTTATAAAATGAATTCAAGTACTTTAGAATATACATTGTTAACAAACATAGATGTTGGGTGCAAACTATATTCTTTTTATTTATCAATGGTATCAAATAAAATCTTTATTTTTGATAACTGTGTTGACAGTGGTATTAAGATTTTTGAATTTATTAACAATAAAAGTGTATCATTTTTATGTAGTGATTTTTTAAAAGAACATTTTAAAAAATATAAGGATTTAGTTGTGTATGATAGTGGTATTACAATTTTGTATAAAAGAAAATTTGACAATGTACAGGAATATATGGAAAGAAAAAAACAAAGGTTGGCCTCCAAATAAAATTTGTTTTTTAAATATAATTGTTTTATTATTATTTTTTTAATTTTTGGTTAAAAATTATTTTTAGATGTTATAAATTTATCACCTTTAAATAATATTGTATTAGAGTCTCAAAAATATTACTTTTTTTTCAAATAATTATGTTTGCTGTTGCAAAAAAAGTTTGCCAATACCTACATATTCTGTACTTATCAGCAGCCAAGTCCGGCAGACCAGAGACCTTTGAATTCAAAGTTTTCCTTTTATAAAATTTTAATTTCTGAAACTCACATTTAGCTTCGTAGTTCCACGCGATGTGTTAAACCGGTTTATGTCAGGGCCTTTTTTCCTCACAAAGTTTGTACTTTGGCCTACATAGGACACACTAACATGAAAATTAAAAATTATGGCAGTAAGAATTCCCCTAAAACATGAAACCGATCTTCATGGCACTACTTAATGGCAAGGTGAGTTCATCTTTGGTCCTCGGTTTTTCTGCGCTTCTAGCTGTCAGCTGCAAGAAAGATTTCTCGCGCCTTATTATTTGAAAAACTACAGTGGCTCGTGAGAAGAATTTTTTAAAATAACTTCCAAATACTCCTTGTATATAAAATGAAAATTGTATTTTTAAAATCTTATAAATACATCTCATGTAGGATTTTTAAAAATTATCTTGTGGTTATATTTTTTTAAAGATTATAAACGCAAATATTATAATCATTATTTTATTCATATTTTTTACAATATTTATTGATACCTTTATTATACAAATTTTAAAATGATAAACATACAAAGGTTATAAGAAAATCAGTACAAAATACATCAAATATATATTAATAATAATTAATATTTTTCCTAACAATTATTTGTTAATATAAACTCTCACTAAAGTTTATAAATATTACCTATAACCATCAGTAGCATGAGGCAGGTGAGGCCAGGCCTCTCCAAGCATTTGCCTTCTTAAATATATATTAAATTAAAACCAACAAGTATTACTTTTACTCCATTACCTTTAAATAGATTATAGGTTGTGTGTAAATTTAAAAACTAATAAGGGATCTGCGACATTGTTCCGGACTTTGGCTTCACCCAAGGGTGGTAAACTTAACAAGGAGTGCTGGATCCCATTTAAGCCCATATACACTGATTTAAATGTCAATTCGATATTTGTGACATAATTCTTTTGCCCTATTGTTTTGTTTGCTAGCAGTATAAAGTCTTAATTTTATCAAGTGGTATACAATACGGATCTAATAGTAGGTGTACATCCAAATTAGTTTTTAAAAGTTGAATATTTAACAAAAATTAATAAAATAAATCTACCTTCTGGGCAATACGGTGACGTCACAAACATAACCTTATCTGTGGACAAATAGTAAAAATCGAGCACTCTATGTTAAGTTTACCACCCTTGATTCATACCTGCCTAAATGCAGTGGTAAATACCAATTTCTTTTAGTTATAATTGATGAAAGGCTAGATTTGATTAATAATTTCTTGTACATTTTTTTTCTTCATTTTTCTAGAATAACATAAGCTTGATATTTAGTATGCCTAAACCATTTTGAATATCATTGATTTCCGCCCCCCATACTCAAAAACTACTGTTAGCTAATAGGCCTAAAATCTAGAAAACATAGGTATAATTAATTTATAAATTGTACAGCATTTGTACACGACATTAGCAAAATATAAAGTTTATTATTTAGACCTTCCATAATTCCTAAGATTCTGCTACAGTTAGGGTTAGTGCAGATACAATAGGATCCAACTGATTTTCTAATGCCAAAATCTGACCTGTATTACATTTCTGACTAGCGATAAACGTTACAATTAATGGTAATTTATTGAATTGAACTATCTGGTACTGAGAATATGAACATATCAAGCTGTTGGTTTTGCCTAAACCTAGTTTGCTTCCTTGGTCAATGGCAAGACAGAATGTGGATATAAAACCGGGCCTTATAGCTTGTTCTGGGGCTTTATCTGTATTAACCTAAAAATAAATGGTAAATAAATTAAATGGTTCTTTAAAAAGTGTTATTTTTATACTCCACCTTAAGCAGGGGAACCCCATCTCTGTCCGAAAAAAGTATGCAATACAAGCCATCAATTTTCACAAGATAATCCTGCAAACTCTTTTTTATTTCGTCAACCATTGTATAAGTTTTAAATAAATGTTAATCATAAAACAGTGTTGATTGTGTTAAATTAGTTTTATAAAAAATAAAAACAACTTATCAGCTGTTGTTTGCCTTAATTAAATAGCTCGGTCTTCCATCAGGCTCCCATTCAGCCAGCACATTCCAAGGATAATATCATAGTCTGGCTCTAAACCATCATCCAAATATCAACAAAAACTCTAAAAATTATTTTTATGAGCACATCCAAGCACTTAGAGGTGAAAAAAGACCAACCAGTTTTGTCAGAGCCTCTTTTCTTCATCAAGCTTATACTTTGTCAGCCGCAGGTCCCACGTAAAGCAGTCTGGATTTCCGACGACCGATCACGAATTTGATTGGTCAGAACATTGTGGCCCCACATGTTCTGACCAATCAATACTTGATCATCCGAAGAATGATTGGTCAGAACATTGTGCCCACATGTTCTGACCAATCAAAATACTTTCGATGATCGGATCGTCGGAAATGGATGCATGAGACTCGAATTCCAAAAAGTGCAAAAACACTCTCGTGGCGCTTTTAGATGGCAGGGTAAATTTCCTCGGTCTTCAAGAAAGAAAAGATAGTTTTCCGCGCCTAAAGAGGTCCGTTTCCTGGAAAAGCTTTGTAGCCCTTTTTATCTTGGGACGGTCCACGAAGGCTGATGCCTAAGTACTAACGTACCGTGGGTGTCTTCAGTGTGGTTAGAGGGAGTTTGTTCACACGGGACTTAAATTTTTGGAGATTGGGAGGAGAAGGAAAACTTCTGCGGGCAACAGGTTCCATAGTCTTGACACTCTAGGGATAAAGGAACGAAGAAAGCGGAAGTTCGGGGCCTCTCTAACTAAACTGTAAAAGGATGCATAAAAGTTGCACTACGTGTTGCTCTGTTGGGAGCTGCCAGAGAAGGAATTATCCTGGCCAACCTCTGAGTAGAAGCCGTGAAAATACCTATAGAAGAGCGACAGATCCCCTACAGCTCGATGGTGGGCAAGAGGAGGAAGCCTTTCTGTAAGCGTTGGATCATTAATAAGACGAACGGCTCTTCTTTGAATGGAGTCCAGAATGCTAAGTGTTGTAGGGGATGCCATTCCCCAGACATATGAGAACAATATTCTAAAGAGGGTCTGATTTGGGATACATACAGAGTGTACAGATTGGAAGAAGAAAAATATTTTCTGGCTCGGAAGAGAAATCCAATCTTTTTTTAAGCTGCCGAAGCTATGGATAAAATGTGTTTGTGCCGTTGAGGTTATTCTCAAAAGTAACGCCGCCAAGATTAAACGACTCTTTGTTCTGCAGAACTTGGCCGCTCATATGTAAGGGATGAGCAATTGCAGACTTTTTTCGCGACAGGGAACATGATTGTGTTTTCGAGGCATTAAACTGAACAAGATTTTTGGCGCCCCAATCCAAGATAAGTTTGAGGTCTTGTGAAAGAGATATCTGCATTGACCTGCGCTTGTTTTCGAAATCAGGATTACACGGTGGCTTAAGAAATTGAATACTAGAGTGGAGGGTACTATCGTCAACAAAACTATGAATGGATTGATTGTGGAAGAGAGACGATCGTTAATGTGTAGAAGAAACAGCGTGGGTGTCAGCACTGAGCCCTGGGGCACCCCAGCATTAATTTGGTAGAAGCTGGAGGAATGACCATCTACACTAACTGATCTACGTCGATTAGAAAGAAAACTGGAAAGCCAAGAGCAAAGCTTAGGTGGAAGACCGTAAGAAGGAAGTTTGTTAAGAAGCCCATCATGCCAGACCTGATCGAAAGCTTTGGATATGTCAAGAGCAACAATCTGGGATTCACCAAGAAACTCAAGGGACTTTGTTCCAGTTGGGTGAGACAAAGGAAAGAAGGTCAGCTGTGGATCTACTGTGACGGAATTCATATTGTCTATCATGTAATATCTAATATTTTTCCAGATACTTTAAGATTGGGGAATTAATGATTTTTTCCATTACTTTGCAAACAACTGAAAGAAGAGATATAGGTCTATAGTTGGAAGGGAGACTTTGTATCCTTTTTTGGGGACAGGTTGCACACGTGCAGCTTTCCAACTCTCCGGGAAAATGCCCGTGTCGCAAGAGATTCGAAAGAGGCGAGTTAAGATGGGTGCAAGCCAGAGAAATAGAAGTGGGTATGCTCGAAGTAACCTATACTGAAGGGTCACCAGCCTCTTGCTAGGCCTGACACAATCTACCAGCTGGCAGTTGCCGAGTAGCAACGACCTCTAGCAGGTGTATGTTCGAAGGTGTAACCTAAGGGTAATAAACTTAACAAGGAGTGCTCGATCCCATTTAAGCCCATATACACCAATTTAAATGTCAATTCGGTATTTGTGACGTAATCCGTTTGCCTGTTTGTTTTGTTTACAAGTGATATAAAGTCTTATTTTTTTTTAAATGTTATACATTACATTTCTAATAGTTAGTTCATATCCAAAATAGTTTTTAAAAGTTCACTATTTAACAAAAAATACTAAAATAAATCTACCTTCTGGGCAAAATGGGCAAACGGATGACGTCCAAACATAACCTATATCTGCGGACAAATAGTAAAAATCGAGCACTCCTTGTTAAGTTTACCACCCTTGGGTGTAACCTATACTGAAGGGTCACTCAGCCTCTTGCTAGGCCTGACACAATCTACCAAGCTGGCAATTGCCGAGTAGCAACGACCTCTAGCAGGTGTATGCTCGAAGGATGTAACCTATACTAAAGGGTCACTCAGCCTCTTGCTAAGCCTGACACAATCTACCAAGCTGGCAATTGCCGAGTAGCAACGCCAAAGCCAGCAACCCTTTTCTGTTTAATGGTGACAGGGGTGACAGCCTCCATTTTGTTTTTATCGGAAATTTTGCACAACTAATTTTAGTGTGTCTTTAAAAAATATATTATTTTATATAATCTAAAATACCTTGCTTGTTATACAGTAACCAAACCAAGTTCCAGGCTAAAACTTAAAGGACATAAATTTTAGTCATGGTGTATTTGGTTTTGGTTTGTTCCGTTAGGTAGTGTTGACACAAATGGTTTTAAGATCAGATGTAAGTTATTCACTAATAATTGGTTTAATTTGTTTATTTCTGTTAATTTAATAATTATACATCTTTTTGGCAGTAAGAAATTAATACATTGCATTATCTGAGACTTTAGTTTGCATTAAATTGATTAAGCTGTTTCCTATTTTAAGAATAAACTTTATAAAACTAAGCCGAGTTATGATCGCGTTGTTAAATTTAGCAATGGACTTAGCAGTTTAGAATGTTTAACAAAACGTCATTGTCAGTGTTATTCAATGATTTTATTAGGCAACCTGTCAAAATCTGACATTTTGTTAAACATTAACCCAATTTGCACAAAAATTATCAAGGTTTAGAATGTTTAACCGAACCTTATGTCAGTGTTATTTAATGGTTTTAGTAGGCAACCTGTCAAAATCTGACATTTCGTTAACCATTCAAAGTACTAATCACGCTTTCTGCAACCTGGTATAAACCGCTATTTAACTTTTAACAATTAGCTAAGTCCATTGCTAAATTTAACAACGATCTCACTCAGCCGATAAAAGGCATGGAATCCAATATATTTCCGCCTTTATTATCAAGGATGTCATTTACAGTGCATCGATTTGAAAAACATAAAAATTACAGATATAACGAGCACTTTTTGTTTAGTGAAATTCAAAAAGAGAAAATCCGAAGAAATGCATTTTTGCAAAGAAAAATGAAATAAAAATTCAAAAAACACTGTTTTTAGGTTAAGTAAAAGGCCAGATTGTGCGACGTTGTCGATAAAAAAAAAATAATTTAAATTTAGCTTTAAAGCATTATGGATTAAATGATAATACATAAATAACAAAAAAATAATAACATTTTTAAATAAGGTAATGATCTGCAAGTGGGGTCGACCCTTTTTTGGCTGTTAAAAATCGAAAAATTAATATATTAGACTCTTTCATTTGGTTTGACGGCGCATTTATGATAAAGAAAATTTACAATTTAACAAGGAAAACCTAACCAGAACTAGGTAATAGCTTGGAAGTTGTTGTTTGTTAGTTCTAGTTAGTTTTTTCTATAAAAACCCTTCATTTCTCTCCATAATAACGAATTATAAAAGAAACATCTGGCAACATTGCTTATTAAAGTGAGTAAATCATCTCTTTCTAAAATATTCTTTCTCACTTATTTTCTTCAAGTATATGTTATATGGGAAATAAAGATTTTGTTTTATTTTGTGATAATATGAGTAAAAAAATAATTTTTTCAGACCCTATGTGTTTTATTATGGTGTAACAAATAAATAAAAAATATGTATCAAAATCAAAAGCCCATATTACTTTCAAATTGAAATAAATTAATGTAACTGTTGGATTGTTTTTAAACTTAACTGTATTTATCCTATTACAGATGAATTGGCTGGATAAATCTAAATCTTAGGATACCATTTATAAATTAAAGTAAATTTGGCAACATCCTATCTCAAACTCCAGGTTTGTCTGAATCAGGCTTATCTAGTAATTCACCTATTGTTATGGAGTCTCCAATAGTACATGAACAAGGATCTGCCAGTTGTCCAACTATTAAGATGGAGACGTTAGAATCAGAAGATTTTAACACAAAACAGGAAAGTAATATTGAGGAGCAAGACTATGATGTGGTGATTCAAAACCTAAATACAGAGGATCAAAATATTAAGCTTCAGGTGCAGACTGTAAAGATAGAGGGACAACCAGTTGAGATGGAGAAGGATGTAAGGTGAGTATCTGATATATTTTGGGGTGTTACTTCCATCAGTGGTCACCAACCTTTTCAATGTGTTGAGCTACTTTGATAAACAACAATTGAAAAACCAATAATACATTGCAGCTGAACAATCAAAAACAATTGAGCCTAAATTTGCTTATGGGTAGAGGCAACATTATTCTAATTCATCCAGTCTAAAGTATTTTATACCAAAATAATTTACACCAGTTTGTGTCCTTGGGGTCCGGTGTAGTTTAGCTCCATTCGATTTGAAAAAAATAAATATTAAGTAAAAAGAACACATTTTGTTTAGTAGATTTCCAAAAGAAAAATCCGAAAAAATGCATTTTTGCAGAGAAAAATGAAATTAAAAGTCAAAAAATCCATGTTTTTAGGTTAAGTAAAAGGCCAAATTTCGACGTTGTCAATCAAAAAAAAAAATTGTTCACGGCATTTATGATAAAGAAATTTTACAATTTAATGAGGAAAACCTAACGACAACTAACCAAAAACTAACCAAAACTAGGTAATAGTTTGAATGTTTTAGTTTTCTGATTTGTTGTTTCTATAAAAAAAACTTCATTTCTGGTAAATGGGAAAAAACAACCTTCAATAATAACAAATTATTAGAAAACATCTGGCAACATTGCTTATTGAAGGACGCAACCGTCAACAAAAATGTCTTTTTAGTGTATTCTTTCTCACTCTTTTCATGTTAGTCCGCCATATTACTCAGCATATTTTATACGGGAAATAAAGAAATTATTTTTTTTTTGTGATAATGTGAGTGAAAATTTCGTTTTTTTAGACCCCATGTGTTTTATTATGGTGTAACAAATATGTGAAAACAAAAAATTATATTAAAATATTGCTATTTAGCAATGGAGCAAAAAGTTCACCGTATCCGTGTCCTTGTTAACCTAGTGTTGGTAGGATATGTTATTTTTGCTATGTGTCCTATTGCTATGGATGTTAGCATGTGTTTCATATTGATCCATATGTTTTCCGATAATAGGATACTTTCCAGTGCATAAGTCACAGGTAGTGTAAGAATTTGTTCACACCTATGGTGTCATTGTGGTATCTGAGCTCAGCAATGTTGCCACTGTTTGTGTTTATAATGAAAATATGCGAAATTTGCAGAAGCTTCTATGATTTTTACACCCTTGTATTTTTAAAATGTTGTGATCTACCAGAATAGCCTTTCTGAGCTACTAGTAGCTCATGATCGATGGGTAGATGACCACTGCTGTATATGATAGTAATATAATATTTATTTTTTGGTTAAAGCGATTCAAACAAGATGAACTTCGATATTAGTACAGATATGCCTTTAGTCAAGATCAAAGAGGAACCTGAAACGGAGCACTTTGAAAATCCAGATTTTGTTTTTGTGTCCGCAGTTAAAAATGAAGAAGTTGAAATTAAGAGCGAAGATAATGACAGTGAAAACAGGTATGTGTTTTAAAAATGATTTTATTAATTTTTTTACATGTAGATGGTATGATGGTAATAAGTAACAAGTCAGTTTAAAGCAAAACTTACTTCTCTGCTTAATAGACCCGGTATAAGTCTATAGTGAGCATGGATTTGCAGACAATAGTTTCAGGTCTTTAAGGTCAGTTAAGTAAAAGACAAACTGGCAGAAAAAACTCCAAATAATGAAGAATTTACTATAATAAACTGTATTAACTTTATTACAAGCACCAAAAATCTTGTCCAATAAAGCACCATTCGCCAAAAAAGTCTGCCAATATGATGTATCCTTTTCTTATGGGTAGCCAACTTCTGCAGAACAAGGAATTATTAAACTTTGTGGGCTCTATTTTTGAGAATACCCTAATTGCTCTAAAATAAATGATATCCATAGTTACAGCAGATTTAAGAAAGTTCAGATTCCTCTTTTCCCCCCTTTTAATGTTTATTCTCTCTCTGTATCCTAAAACTCTCCTAGAACTACTATTAACATTCTTGAATATATTCACAGCAAAGCCCTGTGCCTTATTAATTGGAACACTTTCACAAGACAGCTTTTTTCTCTTGCTCACTGACGAGCTGTAGAGGATCTGCCACTCCTTGGAGGGTATTTTTACAGTTTTTACAATATTTCTCGTCTCTTAGCTCTCAATGGAACAATGTGGAGTGCTACTCTTATGCATCCTTTTGCAGTCTATCTGAAGAGGCCCTAAACTTCCCACTTTTTTAGGCGCTTTACCTCTAGAGAGTCTAGACTGCAGAACTCGCGGCAAGCAGAGTTTTTTCCTCTCTCCAAATTTTTAAGTCTCATGTTAATAAACTGCCTTTTATTTAAGGGATCCACGGTGTGTTGATACTTAGGGTAAAAAATCAATGTTTTCTTTCTTTTACGTTTTTTTTTTTAATTAATGAATACATTTTTCTACAAAAATGATAAGAGTCAATAAACTTTTTCTAAACTGTAATAAGGTTTTATTGAATAAGCATTAGATTGAAGAAAATTAATATGCATATAGTGTTTACTGAAAATAATATTTAATTTTGGTTCTGTTCAGTTTTGTTTACCAACAAAGATGAAAATTAAAAATTAGAAAAATTATGAGTTGTCTATTGTGGCTAGTGATGGAAAATTTCCGGAAATATATTGGGAAGCTTTGGAAATATTTGAAATTATTGGAAATATAAAAATAAAAACTACAAAACTAAAAAAACTAAACATTTAATAAAAGTTTATCATAGGTTATACCTTAAATGGTCAGATTTGGCCAGATAATAAGAGCATAGCTTGAGTGATTTTGAGAAACAAGTTAAATTTCTGAAGTATTGAAAACCAGGCAAAAAATATCTGGCTCAAAATCTAAGTACGAATGGCATTTAGTAGGACAATTATGTGAATGAAACAAAGTTAAAAGCAAAATATTAATTAATCAACAATATAACTGAGTTAACAATGGACAACACGATTGAGAGAACTGTTAATTTACCAATTTTTTTAGCCAGTAACTTTTTCTTTGCTAATCAATAGCAAAATTTTGATTTTTAACATTTTAAATGGGGTCAGTGGAATTGTCATCCAAAAGTTAAAACGCAAAATACATTAATATAAATAAAAATTAAAGTATTAAAAATACAAAGAAAACAGTGAAATTTCTTAAAAAGTACCTACACACGAACATGAGACACAAGTTGTGCAACCTGATCAAGATGCATATCTTTATCGATATTATCCACACCTTAAATATTGTATTCATCATCAAAACCGTCTTCATGGGAGTGCAGTTAAACTTCTTTTAAAGCAAGCAATAGCCGACAAGTAATAATCGATGAATCATCGAAATCGAGATTTTATTATTCATAATCGTAATATACTTACTTTTTCGGAAGTTATTTTTCTGGTGTGAAATTTTTATTTATCTTTTATTTATTTATAAATACATACTTACAGAGTAACAAACTCCAAATAGTACAAAAATGAAAATATTAGTCCAGGCCAATGTTAACGTAGAATAATAGAATGAACAATACAAAACAAAATACAGAATTTATACTAGCTATTTCTAACTCTAGTTCTAAATGTCTCTAAACCACATGTAAACAAATCAATAGCCTGAAAGTTTTTATCGTAGTTTTTCATTATTCGGTTTACAAACGATTGATGTCCATAATTTGTTCTATGATACCCATTGTAAAAATTTTGAACTGACCTAGTGGTTCTCTGAGGTATCCGAAAGCATATTAAGCCCAGTAACTCACTAGAATTTATTATGCCATTTACTATTTTATACAAAAACACAGCTTGTGCACTTTCTCTACGTTTTTTAAGACTTTCAAGACCAGCTAATTGAATCCGTACAGAATAGGGCACATTTTTATATGGGAATCTCAATTTGTATAATAAAAACTTAGTAAACCTATTTTGAACTCTCTCTAATTGTTCTATTTGGTATTGATGTATTGTACTTGTATGTTGATGTATGATGTAATTTGTACTGCACAAAAGTATAAGAAATATATAGAAATCGTTTTCTTATGGTTTAAAACGCATCCTTATTCTTTTCTTCGATATTTCCAAAATTTACAATATTTTTGTTGTTAGAGTCGCCTTCTGATAAACCAAAACGGTAATATTCAAAGGCTTCTAAGCATACAGACGCTTTTTCTTACATTAAAACTAATTGACATCGATATAAACCAGTTAGATTAATTGTTTTTTCCTTGTGGATATCTGGCAACGCTGACATTAGCGCAATGGCGACAGCATTTCTTGAAACAGACCTACTTGAACACATTTATTTATACATAAGTAGTTTTTCATTGTAATTTTTTTAAATAATAAATTCGTTGACATTCATTGCTATTGTTTGAAAAATGAACGTTTAGCCAATAAATTCGTAAACGTACATTGCGGAGTAAGTCAAGCTGTAAAAAATACTTTCCGAGAAACTACCAAATTTATATCATATTTTTTTTTAAATTTTACTGCAACAGGGCTATTTTTGTGTCATAAAGGTTTAAATCTGTGTTGTAGAATAATTCTCTTTAAATAAATGACATCTCTGGAACATTATTATACTTATCGGCAGCGTTTTAACAGGAGTCAAACACTTTTTTATATATTTTTTTAAATTTAAAGTTTTACCGAGTAGGATCCTGGACCTTGAGCCGAGAGGGTTTTTGCATGTATCATACATCGTTATTTTCCATTTTGAATTCTTGGTATGGCATCCCTTAAGTGTAGCTTTTAGGAGGGGTGAATTTTCAAACGTGTAAATAATATCCATTCCCCTGGATCATAGGCCCCACTTTGATTCTTGTTTTATGACGTCAAGGAGGTCGCCAAAGTCCGCGAACTCAATGTGCCATACCAATATGGCGTCGTTTAAGGTCCGCCGTACTGACCGAAATGTGTAATTTTTCCACTGTGGACATGGATCATGGCCCCCACGCTGTTGTTTCGTGATCATTGTTAATAATAAACTGTAGAACAAACATTTCAAAACGCCATACCTTTGGGGCATCGCCAAGTGATCGCCATATTGGGGCGTTCATTGCTAAAATGACATTTGCCAGATTATGGCGGCCACTTGACGATGCCCCAGAGGTATGGCGTTTAGAATTCTTTGTTCTACAGTTCATTAAACACAGAAATCACGAAAAACGTTAACAAAGATCACGAAACAACAGTCTGGGGCCCATGGTCCATGTCCACAGTGGAAAAATTACGCCTTTCAGTCAGTATGGCGGACCTTAAGTGACGCCCTATTGGTATGGCATATTGGGTTCGCGAACTTTGGCGACCTTCTTGACGATATAAATCAAGAATCAAAGTGGGGCCTATGATCCAAGGGCATGGATATTAATTACGCGTTTGAAAATTCACCCCTCCTAAAAGCTACACTTTAGGGATGCCATACCAGGAATTTAAAGGGGGAAATAACGTTTGTCTATCAGCCCCCAAAGCCTCGGCTGGGGCCTATGATGCAAAAACCCTCTCGGCTCCAGGTCTGTCCTAGAATAGTGATTTATGTTATATGTGTTAAAAACCCTATTTCACAAAAAAAACAAATTCGCTACTATTAAAAAAAATCTGTATTATTAAGTTTTAAATATTTGCCCTTTTTAAAAATTACAATTTTTAAGTATAAACAACCCCATTCCATTTGGCAAGGGATAATGAAGATAAATTAGGCAATGTAGGTTTGTCTGTGCTACTACCTATATTTGACGTCACGCCGTTATTTAAGATGGCTGTGTTTGACGTCCTTCATTTGTTACACGTGTAACCTGTTTTGTTAACCCCACTTTTTTATTTATCTCTTATTTGCTTTTATAATATCATAGACGTTCTGTGGTGTGGGTATCTGTATTCTTAGAAGTCGTTGCTACTATTTTTGACAGATTCTTATTAAAATCAGGTGTTTTACTAAGGGGATGGATAAGCTGTGAAATTGTAGTTCAGTAACTAAAGACCTGAAAGTACCGAAAGCTCTAAATAAATCTGTACAGTTTTCATTTGTGGCGCAATTATTTTATCACGATTCTGACGTGGGAATCCGCTGAAAATGGCACCCCCAATGTCCCAAAAATGAGTTTCCTGCGAATATCTGCCAAAATATGCGAAAAGGTCACTATACCAACCACCCTGCCTACAAACTGGCGTTGCGTTAATTCTAGTCCCTGAGTTCGTTGGTGGGAACTTTATTCGGATGCATCCTTGAGCGGGCCGGAGTTACTTTGTTTCGTGTCAAAGTTGCATGTGTAAGTGAACTATGGGTCGGACAACAGTCCAATGGTAAGTAGATTTTCTATTTTAAGTATAAAAAGTTTAATAATTTTCCGTAACAATTACTCATTAAGTGTATTGACCCTTCTGTCTTTTAAATTAAAGAAATTCTCAACAGTCCCCTGTTTTATGACAGGACAGGAGACTGTTCTGTGCTACAGGGGACTGTTTTATTTGATCGATAATAACCGTTAAAAGTAATTCGGATAGTTTCAGGGATATGATATGATTTCATATGATAATATCAATATATGGTTTTTGTAGGTTATATTCCACAATGCCACCAAAAAATTAAAACAGGAAAAAAATAATAAAACAGAAACGAATCGAAGATACGAACAATTTAAAAATAATCCAAAGGAAAAAGAGGAAATTCATAAAGGAAAGTTAAAAATATCTGATGAGAAAAGAAAAGGACACGCAAAAATGAGTTAAGGACATGAACCGTCATGAACACAAAGCTGGAAAAGGATTTGGAAAAAACAACTAACCAAAACATAAAATATTGCGCCGCCTATCGTGCAAAAGAAAGTTCTGAAAGGTTATATTTATAATAGGTAATAAAACAGTAATTAGTAATACTTGATAAACATGTGTTTTTTCTTTCTTGTAAATAGTCCTCTGTTGTGAATGTTTACAAAATCATTTATAATTCACAAATTCGGAGTACCTATATGTGTGAGCTTTCTAAAGAATAATATGTACTTTATTACTACCCGTCGTTGTACTTACATTGTTTCTTAATTTTTTTGAAAAATATGCTTGAGATAATAATGTACAAACTGGTTTTCTGGCCTCGTTCAATAATCGTTCTTATTAATACCCTTGTTTGTTAAAGAGCTTATAGTATGTTATAATTGTTTTTTTATAATGCTTTAATTATGCGATAGAAGGCATTAAGGCGTTACAACCGAGTCCCTCCACCTGTGGAGTATTATGTGTTATTAAATTCTTAAGAAATTATAAAAACCTGTTGTTGCACGTAGGAATGGGAAAATTTTACTTTTTTCTGAAATTTCACTTGAAATTCATGTGAAATTTCTGAAATTTCAAAAATGTATTAAAATATTGCAAATTTCCTATTTGTTACTAAATTTTAGTGTCCTTTACCTGGCTTAACCCTTTTTACCAGAGGACAAGTTAAAACACTTTAGGTTAGTTAGTTATTGAAGGGTACAAGATAACGAAATATATTCTTAATCCTTAGCTTCACTTTATTTTAAACTTTAAGTAAATTTGACAATAACTTATTAAGACTGATCAGATTTATCTATATCATCACCCCATTCATTTCTCAAACTGGAACTGCTGTTATGCAAGCTAAAATCTGAATCTGATAGGTCTATATCACTAAAGAATCAGCTTCTATTCTTTTTCCTATTGTTCTTTTCTTTTACTAACCAAGTCAGTCAGTAGCCAGTACGTTGAAGTAAGAGACTAGCTTTCGTTCTCGTATATCGCGCTTTTTTCTGGGCTTGGTTCAAAAACAAAAAAAATCTTTTGACATTTATGTATAGCTATTATTTCCCAAGTTGTCCTCTTATGTGTTGGAATGTGTATCAGTATGCGATTGATAACTAAATATCACACCACTAAGCTATAGGTTTAAAATTTGGTTCAACAATTGATCTCCACAACCACAAAATCGTATTGGGTTATAAATTCTTCACTCAGATAAATAAAAGATAAGAAAATTTTATAGTTGCGAAATCTAAACGCTAGTGGCAAGAAACTACTAATTTGAGGCCATATTTCTAAAACACACTATTCATTAGTCTGTATGCATTATCATTGATTATGGTTAGAGGCTAGCATTTAGCTGCTAATTTATTTAAGAATACTACCGCTACATGCAACCAGGGATATCATAGGATAACTTACTTAAATTAAGGTTATAGATATTTTTCTGAAATTAAGGCAAAGTTTTTAAATGAAAATTATGTGAAAATTAAGAAAACATTTCAATGAAGTAAAGAAATTTTAATTGAAATTTATAAAAAGCACATTTCTAATCATAGGTAGAGGCTGGAATACTCATCGAATGATATTTGAAAACTAATGAAACCGCAATAATTTTAGGACTTTCGATATCAACTATTTTTAGAATAATTAAGAAACATTTACACGTGAATATGTCGTGTCAGGATATATGTTCTGTTATATATTTTTTAATTGGTACCCTATTTTGCTTAATTAAAGTAAGTCTGAGCGTGTTTAAATCCAACTTTAAAACGCGCGTGTTTTAAAGGTTATGGTTCGTTTCACAATAATTCGTTGATTTTTAGAACGCAATAAAATTAAAATTACAACCCTCAGTGGAAAACCCAACCATAAATAGGTTGCTTGACAAATATCTATTGTGTAGGCACCGCACCTTTTGAAAGGGTACAGGTCCTGATTACCTACTAATATTAATAGTTTAGGTTAGCTATTTTGGATACTCAATAACACACGAAAATACCTTGACAAACTCCAAACGTCTGATGAACTAAGACGAAAAGACTCTGCTTGATATTCAACACCTGCGATTTGCCTATAACCTACATAATATACCAAAAAGTAGGTACAATAATAAATAAGGAAAATTTTAAGTCTGGACCTACATGCGGGTACCCAAAGTATATTAAGTTGTACGACTAACAGTAGCAGGTAAAACGAGAAATCAACGAATTATTGTGGAACGTACTGTACCATGATACATCAATCAACAACATGAGAAATGTGAAGTCTAAGATGACATTGCCAACCTTTAACCTCGAATGTTGGCACATGTCAGGCATTTGAAAGAAAAAAATAATATTGATCTGAAATGGGTACTTAATATCGTCAAATAAAATATTACTATAACAAATGTTTCAAAAGCAATAACAAAAAATAGCCTAAAGTATTCGTGGATAAATGGTTTTAAAACCACTTGGTCTATTTTGGGAACTCCGGCTACGCCTTCGTGCTCAGAAAACCGCCCGTGTTTTAAAGACCTTAATATCCACATATATTTTAATATACTAATTGCTTATGACCACCAAAGGGAAGATATATAAAAACTATGAGGTAGTTTTAAATATACGTTTTTTCTTATATAAAATTATCTTTTATTATGATTTTACTATGATCTCTAATAAACAGTTTATCAGTGCCCCATTTGAGACGTTTTTTACAGTGATTGGTAAAACAGTTGCAAACTGTATTATGTGCCAGTTACAAATTTCTTATAAATCATATTACCGACATAATTAGACATGTTGAAAGGAAACAACCAATATTTTGTTGCATTTAATAAAAATTATTAAATATATCGACAATGCAGCACCAGCCATATATGTACGAATACACTTTTATGCTTCATGCACTATCTACTCATTGCTGCCGTAAATAAGAACGCAGTTGGCAGCTGGAACAAAACAGCAAACGACGAGCCGTGACTGTACAGTTTAAACTGTTTTATCACCCACCTTACAGCCCTGATTTGGTTTTCAACGACTATTATCTGTTTGTTACCAAATTTACTTGTGATGAAAAGATTCCGGCAGCTGGAGAGGCTCAATTTACAGCCAAGAACTAAAACTATTTTCTTCCTGGTCTAGAGATACTTTCGTAACGATAAATGAGAATAAACTTGAGGGGGATTAGGTATTATAAAACAGTAATCACAGTTTTTACCTTTGATTTAGTTCAGGCTGGTTACTTTTGGGACTGTAATATATAGGAACAGTTGTCTCTGTTTATCATAAAATGTCCGATATAATTTTTAAAGTCAAACAAATCAAGCGTATTCCTTTTTCTCTTAATACTAAAAAATCGTCTGAGTTGGATGGCATACCACCAATCGTCTTAAAAAAATATGCTCCCGAGCTTGCACCTATACTAACTCGCCTCTTTCGAATCTCTTACGACACGGGCATTTTCCCGGAGAGTTGGAAAGCTGCACGTGTGCAACCTGTCCCTAAAAAAGGATCCAAAACTCTCCTTTCTAACTATAGATCTATATCTCTTCTTTCTGTTGTTTGCAAAGTAATAGAAACATTCATTAATTTTTCAAATCTTACAGTATCTGGAAAAAAAAATAAAATCTTACATAATAGACAGTATGGATTCCGTCACATTAGATCTTTAGCTGATCTTCTTTCCTTTGTCTCACACAACTGGAACAAGTCCCTTGAGTTTCTTGGCGAATCCCAGATCGTTGCTCTTGTCATATCCAAAGCTTTCGATAAGGTCTGGCAAGATGGCCTTCTTAACAAACTTTTTTCTTACGGTCTTCCGCCTAAGCTTTGCTCTTGGCTTTCCAGTTTCTTTTCTAGTCGACGTATATCAGTCACTCTAGATGGTCATTCTTCCAGCTTCTACCAAATTAATGCTGCAGTGTCCCAGGGCTCAGTGCTGGCTTTCACCCTGTTTCTTCTACACATTAACGATCTTCTCTCTTCCACAATTAATCCCATTCATAGTTTTGCTGACGATAGTACCCTCCACTCTAGTATTCAATTTCTTAAACCACTATGTAATTCTGATTTTGAAAACAAGCGAATAAGAATTAGGAATAACCTCAACTGGCACAAACACATTACATCCATAGCCTCGGCAGCTTGGAAAAAGCTTGGATTCCTCTTTCGAGCCAGAAAATATTTCTCTTCTTCAATCTGTACACTTTTATGTATCCCAAATCAGACCTCTTTAAATTTTGTTCTCATGTCTGGAAAATGGTGTCCCCTACAACATTAGCATTTGACTTTTAAAAAGAGCGTTCGTCTTATTAATGACCACACTCACAGAAATGCTTCCTCTTCTTCCCAGTCGAGCTGTAGGGATCTGTCGCACTTCTATAGGTATTTCACGGCTTCTGCTCAGAATTGCGTATAATTCTTTCTGGCAGCTCCCAACAGAGCAACACGTAGTGCAACTTTTATGCATCCTTTTACAGTTCAGTTAGAGAGGCCCCAAACTTCCCGCTTTCTTCGTTCCTTCATCGCTAGAGTGTCAAGACTATGGAACCTGCTGCCCGCAGAAGTTTTCCTTCTCCTCCCAATCTCCAAATATTTAAGTCCTGTGTGAACAAACATCCTCTCCCCACACTTAAGACACCCACGGTACGTTAGTACTTAGGCATCAGCCTTCGTGGACTGTCCCAAGATAAAAAAAAAGATTTTTAGGAAACTTATTAGACTCAAGAAATTATTACGGTACCCTAAGCTGATACGTATCGTCGGGCATGCACTTAAGATTTATTTTTCTATTTTTTTCAGTTCATCAGAGACCCTATTTAAAGACGATGCACCTGACACACATAGAGTCAGTAACGAAAAGTGTCCTAAGTGTGGCTATACAACAGTCAGTAACAGTGATTCAGCAGTTCATCATTGTTCACAACAACAACCTGTAGAAGCTGTTGTATACAAGTGTAATCTGTGCAATTATCAATCATATCAGAAAAGATATTTAAACTGGCATATACGACGTCATATAAAACCCCATGAAAGTGAAATGCATAAGTGCAATGTGTGTGATTATAAAACGATCTATAAAGGTCATTTAAAGGTTCACTGGTTCTACATAAAAATCCAGATGAGGTGAATACGTACAAGTGTGACCAATGCAATTTCAAAACGGTTTATAAAAGAAACATAAGGGATCATCTTCAGCGTCATAGTCGACCCGAAGAAGCTGACATGTACAAGTGCCATAATTGTGATTTCAAAACGATTCATAAGAAGAGTTTGAAAGAACACGTGCTTCGTCATAGAGACGTTAGTGAAATTCGTTGGTATCGATGTAGTGAGTGTGAATATAAGACAATGATCAAAAGTTATTTAAGTAGGCATGAGGTTAGGCATCTTGAAGATGCTAAAATGAATCATTGTAGTGAGTGCGATTATAAGTCGGTTTATAAAAGTAATTTGAAGAGACACCATTCAAAGTTGCAGACATGGTCGATATTTTCTTAAGGGTGCGAAAAGCGACCCTTTAAGGGAATGCATTTTGGTTTTAATGGTATTTATCAAAATATGGTCAAAGAGAGATCATTTGTAAATCTTACCGCCAGGTGATAAAAACAAATACATAAGAGTGAAAGCGGTATAAAAGGGAAAGAGAGCGTATACCGGTGCTGCCTTAGCTGAAAGACGTTGGGATATTAATGGTACCACGTTACTTACAGCACCCATGAGATCTTTATTGAGTATTTTGTAGTAGATATAAATAATTAACAAAATATAACCTATTTATAAATAAAAAAGGTTATAGTATATTGAATTTATCTTCTATACGCTCTCTCTTGCACTTTAACTTACCCATACCGCTGTTCACTCGCACTCATATATTACGTTCTTGATCACCTGGCAGGTAGAGTGTCCCAGCGAAATGAGTTGTCTTTTTGATTTTAGTTCCTTTTGTATATAAATATTGCTCTGTTAAAAATCTCAAAATGCCGATTTAGTCCCGCTCCCCTTCAGCCAGGTTTACATTTTTGTATTTAGATATTATAAAAGATCCATTGTACTCCAAATTGTCTACCAGCTCTCATACTAAAATGATTTAAATTAAAACAAAGGGAATACGACATAAAATTAAGATTCTATTAATAAGTCACCTTATTTATTAATTCGTTCTTAAAAACGAAAAAGGATTTTAGACTTATTTTTAGTTACAACAGAATTAATTTAATTTTTTTTTCTGTACCAAGAGATATTAATAAAGGAGAAAAATCTTATGTTAATTATAGATTCGATCCAATAAATGTCATTATAACACAATCTATGAAAATCGTTTTAATAGATACCAGCTTTGACATTAGACTACGTACTATAGAAAAGAACTACAACATTAAAGGAGTTTTATGGTTTCATATCCTTAAATATGAAAGAACCGTGTGCTGCCATTTTATGGAGTGCATTTTTGAGATATGGATGAATTTGGCCACTCTTTAGTTTTTTTAATTTTAACTCAAATTCTATACATTTTTTGTACACAAAGGTCAACAAAAAAGCTGTTAAAAATTAAATTTTCTATTAAAATGTCGCATATTTAAGCCAACAATTTTTTTCAACAAACATTTTTAAAAAATAAAGCCAAAACAAAAAAATATTTTTTTATTTTTGTAAATTTTCCCCTATCACTTTTTTCCACGAGAAATTCGGTTTGGGTATTGGTTTAAATAAAAAAAAGCTGTTATCATTTTGTTTAAATCGGTTTTGGTAAAACTATATAGTCGCAGTAAACGAGATATGATTTTTTAAAGGTGGCTATTCTCATGATTTTTTTATTTTTAATGTTTTTCTTTAAACTTTTTCCTGTAAATTTTTTCCCTGTGGATTTTGATACAATATGGCTATGATATTTATGGCTATTTTATGCCTAAAGTATGTAGAATTAATACTCGTTTAGTAATCGAATTATGACATTTTTAGTTAAAGAAGTATTAAATATCACAGAATCGGTTATATAGAATGATATAAAACACTGTGTTTTACCACATAAGTGGTAATTTGTCAACTTTTCTTGTAATAGTTGGCCTTTTGTACACCTTTCCTATAAGTTTTGTTGTTTTTCGGCTGATGACCATTTCTCCCTAAGGCCTCTCGTCAATATATTGACGGGTCAGTGTTTTATTTAATTCTATACCTACAACAATATTCTGTGATAAGTACTACTTTTTACCTAAAAAAAATAAAATAAACAAAATAATGAACTTTTATAACGTGATCTCATGAAGTATATACAGGGTGATTCCAAAGTTGACGCTTTTTTTTAACTACTGTATATAGAGCTCATTAAAATAAACAACTTTGTTAAGTAACTTTTTTCAAAATACTGAAAAATAAGGAACTTACATTTATTTAGTGTTTTGGATACGGTCCTGTCTTAAGTAAGTTGTCACCCCCCAGAAAGTCTGCTGGATGTAGTGCTTTTACACGCTGGACGTGATTTTCCTGCAATGTTGTCCATACTTTTTTTTTGACTTAAACCAACCTAACTTGCAATCACCCGAGTACTAGAATGAGCCCGAGTCATAATAAATGCGTAATTAACAAGACAAAAAACAAACGTAAATAATAATTAAACTATCTTTTAAGGGTAGGCGCACACTACAGACCAAACTGTCGTACGATAGTTTGGTCGGATTGGACTGCACCTATGCTCACTTCTACAGTTTAAAGGAAATCGTACTGCCCTCCAAACTGTTTCATCGGTCGATTTTGAATCCTCGAATATGCGCACTTACATATATCTCTTTGATAATTAAAAAGTCGATGAAACTATCGGCCGATCAAAAGTAGTGTGCGCCTACTCTTATGCCAGGCCCGCACTAGACACTAGGGTGTCCCGTCCGTGTATGGGATTTTTTTTTGAGCTACGGCTACGCAAGTGGTATCAAAAGTTGCGTTTTGATATAGAGATTACGATTATCATTAAATTTAATTAAATATTTGTCATCTTGAGGCCTCTACCCGTCCTTGAAGTTTCTGAAATTGGCCATTTTTAGGGGTTTCGTAACATTAACTCTAAATAAATCATACAAAATTTTGAGCTATGGCTAGCAAGAGGTATCAAAAGTTGCGTTTTGATACAGAGATTACGATTATCATTAAATTTAATTCAATATTTGTCATCTTGAGGCCCCTACCCGTCCTTGAAGTTTCTAAAATTGGCCATTTTTAGGGGTTTCGTAACATTAACTCTAAATAAATCATACAAAATTTGAGCTACGGCTACGCAAGAGGTATCAAAAGTTGCGTTTTGATACAGAGATTACGATTATCATTAAATTTAATTCAATATTTGTCATCTTGAGGCCCCTACCCGTCCTTGAAGTTTCTAAAATTGGCCATTTTTAGGGGTTTCGTAACATTAACTCTAAATAAATCATACAAAATGTTGAGCTACGGCTACGCAAGAGGTATCAAAAATTGCGTTTTGATACAGAGATTACGATTATTATTAAATTTAATTAAATATTTGTCATCTTGAGGCCTCTACCGGTCCTTAAAGTTTCTAAAATTGACCATTTTTGGGGGTTTCGTAACGTTAACTCAAAATAAATCATACACAATTTTGAGCTATGGCTACGCAAGAGGTATCAAAAGTTGCGTTTTGATACAGAAATTACGATTACCATTAAATTTAATTCAATATTTGTCATCTTGAGGCCACTACCGGTCCTTAAAGTTTCTAAAATGGGCCATTTTTAGGGGTTTCGTAACATTAACTCCAAATAAATCATACAAAATTTTGAGCTTTAAGTGGCCTAAACACATAGTATGTAAGGCCAAACAGCCCAGATTAAAAAAAATTGAGATACGGCTACGCAAAAGGTATCAAAAGTTGCGTTTTGATAAAGAGATTACGATTATATCATTAAATTTAATTCAATATTTGTCATTTGCCTCTATCAGTCCTTGAAAATGGGAATTTAAGTGACTTTTAGAAAAATAAGAATGCTGGTAGAGCCCTCAAGATTTATTTTTATCTTTTTTTATTATTTTTATGGAAACTTACAGCTTATAACGCAAGTTTTAAGAGGTCTTGTGTAGCAAAATTTAACAATAAAATATTACGGGACACCCTACTAGACACGCCTTCAAATAAATTTATTTACTTTTGTTATTTTTGGGTTTTTCTAAAAAAAAATATTTAAAAAAGTTGCTTATTTTAACGAGTTTTATACACAGTGAAAAAAAGCCCTTACTTAGAAATCATCCTGTATATAAGAGTGGCTTCGAGAAGCGAAAAATTTTTAGATCAATTATTCAAACATTTTTTATTGTCTTCAATAAAGACGGAGGTCGGAAAACAAATTAAAATGAACTTCAAAACTTTTTTTCAGCGGAAATGTATTCATTTAAGTTTATATAATACACATCAGATTTTTTTAAACTTTTTTATTAATACTTATTACTCAAAAAAATTAATATTTATTACTCAAAGGACGCGCAAGCCGTATTGGTCGTGCAATGCTCTATTTTCAATTAAAATTATGAATAATGGAGATAGAACTCCTGTATCCTGGACTTTATAATGGATATTTCCTCTTTTTAAGAAGCTTTTTTTTTAAAATTTCATAATTATTAAAAGTTTTGGAGTTATTAACTAAAAACATCTGACATCATCAAACAACGCCTTTTTCTTTCAACTTAATTTGTTAATAATTTTTGCAGTTTTTTACGTGCTAAAAAATTCTTTAAAACATTTATCTAGACATCATTTCGAATCCAATGAGCTCTCGCTCATATTTTTATGAGCTTCATCTCGAATTAGCACGTTTTTTAAACTTGTTGATTGACTAAAATTGTTTTCCTAGAGTTTGCCGTTAATTTAGGTGATAGTTCATTTCTTAAATTGAAAAAAGAATCAAATAAGCTTTCCGTGCACCTTGTCGTTCCTTCAGGCAGCCATTTTTTATCAATAAGTTTCTAAAAGAAATAACTGCCGACGGTGCTAACAGCTTTTTCTATTTTTTTAGTTCGTCCAAGGCCCTTACTAAAAAGTAGCAAAGACCTGCCACTTAACATATCTAGAGTCGATAACAAAGAGAGTCCATTTCCTCCTCACACACCCCAAGATGAAGCTGATGCACTCGAATGTAATGAATCCAATTATGAAACAATGAAGGAAAGTAATTCAGAACGTATTACTTATTATGATAAACAATATATACATAAATGTAGTGAGTGCGATTATACAACAGTTAAAAGTAGTCATTTGAGAAGTCATTTTCGACGTCATAAAAAACCTGAAGAACTAGAAATGTACACTTGTAACGAGTGCAATTATAAAACCAAATACCAGGCAAGTATAAAGAGACATATTCTACGTCACAAAAAGCCTGGCGAGGTCCTTATGCACAAGTGTGGAAGAATGTGATTACTCGACCATTTATAAAAATCATTTAAAAACTCACGCTCTACGTCACAGATATCCCGAAAAACTTAAAATGTTTACTTGCAGCAAGTGTGAATTTAGGACAATAAATCCTGCTAGTATAAATAAACACTTGCACCAGCATAACAATCCTGAAGAAGGTAAAATCAAATGCAATGAACGTTCTTATGAAACAGTGGATAAAAAAATATGGAAGAACATTCTCCTTGTCAAGAACAAGCTGATGTGCACAAGCGTAACGAAAGCGATTATACAACACTTAATGAAGAAGTTGAAATGTACCGATGCAACGAATCTGATTGTGATTTCAAAACGAAATATCAGGCGGATTTAAGAAAACACATTCTCGATCATAAAAATCCTAAAGAGCTTAATATGCATAAATGCGATAGTTGTGATTATCAAACCTTCAACACGGGCAATTTAAATTTGCACGTTCTTCGTCATAAAAATCCGGAAGAAGTTAATATGCACACGTGCAATGAATGCAATTTTAAAACGATTTATCCATCAAGTTTGAAAAGGCACATTCTTATTCATAAGAATCCCAAGGAGGATCGCATGTATAAATGTACGGAATGCAATTATACAACTGTTGATAATAGTCATATAAAGAGGCATTTGCGACGTCATAAAAAACTTTGAAAAAGTTTATAATAAATCAATGCAGTTAGGTTGGTCAATTAACAAACTTAAAAAAAAGATATTTTATGCAAATTGTAACCTTTTATAGGCTAGCAGATATGTTCTAAAAATACACACAAAAAAACTTGTATAGACTAGATAAAATAGTTAAGCTCTATAAGAATAGCCAAAACCTTGTCTAGTATATTCAAAAGTTTTTACTAAAATTAGCATAAGTAGCTTAGAAATATCTTTATTTTATTATATAGAAAATAAATCTGCTATCGTAGAAAAATAAAGTGTCAATTACTGTTAACAGTATAAATTAGAATTTTAAAAATGGTGATTTATTAACGGAAGTTAAAAATAATAATTAATTTATTTAAAAATCCGTAAATAAAAATGCATTTTTTAAACGTTTGTCACGGGACACAAAACGCACCTGCTTGTAAACCTCGTGTGCCTACTTGCGCTTAATAACATTTTCTTATATTGTTTGTTTGTGTTTTGTTATTGTTTTTGTGTGATTTATTTGCAATATTTTACAAATTCTGTCAATCACTTTTACCATGGTAAACGATTTTGTAAAAGCAGACAGCAGAAACCTGCTCCAAGTCGACGCAATCATGGTCGGATTATACAGTCATGGGCTTAGCGGTAGCGTTCGAGACTACTAACCCGGAGGTTCCTGCAAATCAAGTAGGTTTTTTTTTTTCTACAAAAGCCATACAAAACAAAATATTTACAACAATTAAACAACATTTTCTATAAGCTTATCTAAGCACACATAGACGTTTTTAAGGTCACCCACAAATAATCCTAAATTAAAATTTACCAAAGGGGACCAACAACTGTCCTCGGTCCCTCTCGGCTTGCGTGTCTTCCTGAGTCCTGAATAAGGAAAACTGGGAGAAATTAAATATATACTTTATGTTATGCGAGCGACATTTTGAGTTTAAGTTTAACCCGGAGGTTCCGGGTTTGATTCTGCTCCATATCGTTTTTTTTTAATTTATTGATCTTTAAAATACTTCTCAAATTTATTTATATTAAATTTTTTAATATTATTTAAATTTATATTTAATTTGTTAATAAGCTGTACTGACAGAAACATTTTTATGAATGTAAATGATGTATGTTTTTCAATAACTTACAAACCCCGTGTAATTGTAAAAAATCGGCATTTATATGTTGCGCAAGATGTAATAATTATTGTCTTAAATGTTTTTTTTGATAATTATCACTCTGGTTTTTACAAATAATTTTACTGTAAATAAATATTTATTACAAATTGGTTTCAGATTTTTTAATTTTATTTCCTCCGATTGTGAATAAAAAAACATTAGAGGTATTATAACCTCAAATAAATAACGAAAATATGTACATTCTGAATGTAATTAATTATTATAAAATATAAATATTATGTTTACTTACATCGAAATGGTCTTCACAGAAGAAAATATTTGTACTATTCGCTAAGACATTAGGATCCCTCCGAGAAAGTTGCAACCACCTTCGGCGCACTTCGACATTCTTTGGAACTGCCACCATTTGTAACTCATTTTGTGACATAAATCACTGATAAAATGTTAATCCAATCGCACTTTTCTTTTCTGTTTACAACAAATATATGTGGATGATATGTGCCACAGATCAGAATACAGGCAAGTGACGTCACCGACCCGATTGCAGCGCCATATTGTCAAAGTAGCGTTTTGGCACGCTATTTAAAAATATATATATTTTAATATATATGATATATATATATAAATATATATATATATATATATATATATATATATATATATATATATATATATATATATATATATATATATATATATATATATATATATATATATATATATATATATATTAATATTATTATTAAATTTTATTATTAATATTTTCGTACTTACTAACAAAAAACGAGAAGCCTTTTTATTCCAACTTAATTTATTAATAACTTTTGCAATTTTTTGCTTTCTGAAAAATTCTTCAAAAACATTTTTCTATACATCATTTCAAACCCAATGAGCTAAAGCTTATATTTTTAGAAGCTTTGTCTTGAATTACCACGTTTTCGAACTTGTTTACTAGACGAAAGTTGTTTTCTTACAATTTGCCGTGAAACAGTGAAAAAAGAATCAAATAAGCTTTTCGTGCACCTTGTTCCTTCAGGCAGTCATTTTTAGCAATAAGTTTCTAAAAGACATAACTGCCTACGGTGCTAACAGCTTTTTCTATTTTTTTAGTTCATCCAAGGCCCTTACTAAAAAGAGTAGCAAAGACCTGCCACCTAACATATCTAGAGTCGATAACAAAGAGAATCCATTCCCTCCTCACACACACTTAGAAGAAGCTGTTACACTCGAATGTAATGAATCTAATTATAAAACCATGGAGGAAAGTAATTTAGAACGTAATGATATTTATATACATAAATGTAGTGAGTGCGATTATACAACAGTCAAAAAAAGTCATTTTAGGAGTCATCTTCGACGTCATAAAAAACCGGAAGAACTTCAAATGTACAGTTGTAAGGAGTGCAGTTTTAAAACCAAATACCAGAACAGTATAAAGACTCACATTCTTCGTCACAAAAAGCCTGACGAGGTCCTTATGCACAAGTGTAAAGAATGTGATTATTCGACCATGTATAAAGAGGTGATAAAATCTCACCGCCTACGTCACAGATATTCCGATAAACTTAAAATGTTTACTTGCAGCGAGTGTGAATTCAGGACAATAAATGCTGCTAGTATAAATAAACACATGCACCTGCATAATAATCCTGAAGAAGGTAAAATTAAATGCAATGAACGTTTCTATGAAACAGTGGATAAAAAAAATATTGAAGAACATTTTCCTTGTCAAAAACAAGCTGATGTGCACAAGCATAACGAAAGCGATTATACAACACTTAATGAAGAAGTTGAAATGTACCGTTGCAACGAATCTGATTGTGATTTCAAAACGAAATATCAGGAGGATTTAAGGAAACATACTTTCGATCATAAAATTCCTCAAAAACTTAAGATGCATAAATGTGATAGTTGTGATTATCAAACCTTCAATAGGGGCAATTTGACATCGCACGGTCTTCTTCATAAAAATCCCGAAGAAGTTAATATGCACTGCAACGAATGCAATTTCAAAACGATTTATCCTCTGAGTTTGAAAAGGCACATTCAAACCCATAAGAATCCTAAGGAGGGTCGCTTGTATAAATGTACAGAATGTGATTATACAACTGTTGATCACAGTCATATAAAGAGGCACTTGCGTCGTCATAAAAAACTTTAAAATAAAATATATATATATATATATATATATATATATATATATATATATATATATATATATATATATATATATATATATATATATATATATATATATATATATATAAACACACGGCATAATTAGGGGAACGGGTAAAATTTACACTAAGTTTGACTTTAATTTTCTCTTGAACCCTTCACTCGATTTTGACTTTTTTTTTGTTAAATTGTAGCCTGGTTCTTTAAGAATACGTTAGAGGTATTGCTGATTTTAAACAATTGGTCTTAATGTCATATACAGGGCAAAAAAGAAAGTAATGTTTTTTTGTCAATTTTTGGGACACTCTGTAGAGTGAACGAATAAAATTCGATATCGTTCGATAAAGCGAAATTAAAGATTGATCCTTTCTGAGCATTTTCTTTTTTATTCACTCGGATACCTCAAATTTTAAAGACGCTACAGGGTGTTGTTAAAAATAGTGCATTGGCCTACTTTATAAAGGTCAATGAATTTTCCTTAATCTTCTTTGATATGTTATAGAGACCATTAAGTCTAAAATCGTTATGGCATTAACTTTTATTCCTGACAGTGTTACCGTTACCTATACAGGGATAATCTATTGCCACCATTTCGTATTACCGTTTTGTTTATGTCATCGGATATTGTCAAAGTTAGGCAAAAGTCAGATTCAAAATTTTGATTGCTAAAACCGCTAGGGCCGTAGCGTTGATTGAAGATGGCAGATCTTACTCTTATGTTGCTGATGTGTTAGGAAAAACAAAATCCACAATCTACCGTAATGTCAGACGTTGGAGGCAAACTGGGGAGTATAAAAGGATTCCAGGCCAAGGTAGAAAACGAATAACCACGGCTAGAGATGACAGATTTGTAGTCTTACAAAGCTTACGAAACAGGCGTAGAACTGTGCCACAATTAAGAAACGAGATGGAGGAAGTACGTGGAAGAAGAACAAGTGATCGGACCATTAGTAGAAGACTCAAAGAAGTTGGTTTGAAGGCCTATAGAACGAAGAAAGCTCCACAACTTCAGCGACGCCATCGAGTTTCGAGACTACACTTTGCTAGGGAGCATGAAAATTGGGAAAATGACCAGTGGGCAAATGTTCTTTAGGATGAGAGCCGCTTTTGCGTTAACTCAATCGATGGCAGGGAGAGACTATATCGCCGCCGAGGAGAAGCAAATGAACAGTTTAATTTACTCCTAATGTTTCCTTCGGTGGAGGTTCGGTAATGGTCTGGGGTGGGATATGTTTAGGAGGCCGAACAGAGTTGGTTGTTGTTAATGGCGCTTTAAATGCACATGGATATATCCAAGATATCCTACAACCGTATGTCGTACCATTCGCCCCCATATCGGAGACAACTTTTTGCTGATGCACGACAATGCCCGCCCTCACGTGGCCCGTTGTGTCTCCGACTTCCTAAATGTTGTCGAAATAAGGGCAATGGATTGGCCAGCATGTTCTCCGATCGAACATGTCTGGGACATGTTAGGTCGTCGATTAAGATCCAGGATTCCCGCAGTCCAAAATCCCGAACAAGCAGCAGCAGCTCTTGTTGAGATCTGGGATAATCTGCCTCAAGAGTTGATTGATAATGTTATTATGAGTATGGGAAGACGGATGACTGCGATCATAAGGGCGCGTGGAGGTCACACGCGTTATTAAAACAATAATTATTGTTATTGTTGGTGTTTTAAATCGTTATCTTTTGTTAATTTATTGTTCTTGTTTTTCGTTTGGCCCGTTGGCCTTTAAACACGCTCCAATTTATGCACTAAAGCACAAATTGGACCAGTCCTAAGCCTGGATCAAGTGTGAAGGAAGGCCTTCGAAAATACCATTTCACAAAATGAAAAACATGGAAGGGATTTTATTTATCCCTGTATAGGTAACGGTAACACTGTCAGGAATAAAAGTTAATGCCATAACGATTTTAGACTTAATGGTCTCTATAACATATCAAAGAAGATTAAGGAAAATTCATTGACCTTTATAAAGTAGGCCAATGCACTATTTTTAACAACACCCTGTAGCGTCTTTAAAATTTGAGGTATCCGAGTGAATAAAAAAAGAAAATGCTCAGAAAGGATCAATCTTTAATTTCGCTTTATCGAACGATATCGAATTTTATTCGTTCACTCTACAGAGTGTCCAAAAATTGACAAAAAACATTACTTTCTTTTTGCCCTGTATATGACATTAAGACCAATTGTTTAAAATCAGCAATACCTCTAACGTATTCTTAAAGAACCAGGCTACAATTTAACAAAAAAAGTCAAAATCGAGTGAAGGGTTCAAGAGAAAATTAAAGTCAAACTTAGTGTAAATTTTACCCGTTCCCCTAATTATGCCGGTGATATATATATATATATATATATATATATATATATATATATATATATATATATATATATATATATATATATATAAATATATATATATATATTATAAATAAATTATATAATATATTATATTATTATATATTATATTTTATATTTATATATTTATATATATATATATATATATATATATATATATATATATATATATATTATATATATATTTTATATATATATATATATATTATAGCAAATTTATAGACTTTTTCCAAGATGGCAAATTAAGATGTGACTTGCTGCATTAATCATTCCTTCAGATTTAAGCATTACGAAAGTGGATTAGCATTTTCCTTTAGAAATTTGTATATTCTGCCTTAATATTGTGCAGTTGGAACCCCCTGTATATAACCTACAAATTGATATTTAAAATTGTTACATCTAGACAATTATATTTTAAATTCAACTAATTAAGCTTATAAGAAAAAATATGTATAACATCAAAGCCTCTATTATAGAAAATAGGAAAATTATTTTTTTTATGGTTTTTGCCTGTTTAATTTTAAGTATTGTCTAAATAATTATGGGAAATTAAACTCCCTAAACAAACAATTTATATTCTAATGCAACACTCTTTATATTAAGCCACGACCTTTGTATTTTTAACATAAATATAAAAAGTTCAACATAAACACTGACTTATTAGAAAAAAATTAACATCTGACTACATTTTTCCCATTTGGGCGTGTCTATTTGTTTTTTCTGACAACACTAAAGGATAATACAAACAACATTTTTTTACGTTTTTTTTTGCTTTCTGATCTCGACGACCCTAAATGGGTGTTAGAATAACTAGAGACACCCTATACAAAAAACGATAGTACACCTAAGAGAGCTTAATATGAAATTAAAAATAATTATGCACCAAACTCCCAAATCAACAACTTCATTTACTCACAAAATACTTTCGCAAAACTGCCTTTATAGGTTCGCCCCCAACACTTAGTGATTGGCTTTTTAATAATCCAAATATTATAACAAAGCTATTTTCTTTTATTCGACAAGAGCTTAAGGAAACCTGTCTCTCACTAATAGGTTTCTTTACGAGTTCTGCTCTCAAGTATTGAGGGATGTCACACGCATCCTTAACAATCCATCTGGGGAAGCCCTGAAAATTTAATTTTGGGTTTTATTACTAGAATCTAAACTATTAAGTCTGTTACATACAAAGGTCTACTCCAAACTTTCTAATTTACGTGTATTAATTAACTACCTCTTACTTTACATTAGACACTTATGTTAGTACTTAGCTTTCGTGGTAAGTCCACATTTATTAGGGAGTTTTTTTTTCTTTTGAAATTTAAATTTTAGCCAAACTGACAATGATGAGCAAAGGTTCTTAAGGTAGATGGGCTAAACCTGCACTTTTGAGCTTTTAATAGATCAATCTTTATAGACCAAAGAAATTATTATTAAAGAGACATCATTTCGCTGGGATACTCTACCTGCCAGGTGATCAAGAACGAAATACATAAGTTTGAGTGAACAGCGGTGGTAAGTTAAAGGGAAAGAGAGAGAGCGTATATCGGTCGCTGTCTTAGCTGAAAGATGTTGGGATGTTAATGGCATCACGTGGCTTACAGCACCCATGAGATCTTTACTGAGTATTTTGGAATAGATATAAATACTTAACAAAATATAATCTATTTATAAATAAAAAAAGGTTTTTTACACTTAATATAAGTCAGTAAATTAAATATTCATTTTTCATGTATCCTCTGGTGACTAATTTAATAATTTTGTCTGTCTCTTTGACTCTAGTACCTTTTGTATATAAATATTGCTCTGTTAGAAATCACAAAGTGCCTGTTTAGTCCTGCTACCCTTCAGCTAGGTTTACATTTTTGTATTTAGATATTATAAAAGATCCATTGTACTTCAAATTGTCTACCAGCGTTCATACTGAAATGATTTAAATTGAAACAACATAAATCACCTTATTTATTGTTTAGTTCTTGAAAGCGTGACATTTTTTTCGATACGTTTTAATTGATTTGACTATATTTTATTTGTACCGAGATATATTAAAAGTAGTAATAAACGAGAATAATCTTATGTTAATTATAGATTTGATTCAATAAATAGCATTAGAACACAATCTATAAAAGTCGTTTTAATACTTACCAGTTTTGACATTAGGTTTTTGACTATGTACTATAGAAAGGAACTATAAAGTTCCATTGTTTCATACGTTCAATTAATCATATCAAAAAAAACCCGTATGCTGCCATTTTATGGGTTGTATTTTTGAGATAGGGGTGAATTTGGCCACTCTTCAGTTTTTTAACTTAAACTTTTGCATTTTTTGTACCCAAATGTTAACATAAAAGTTGTCCAAAATTAAATTTCCTTTTGAAATATCGGATGTTTGAGCCAACAATTTTTTTTTTGACGAACACATTTTTCTATACATCATTCCGAATCCAATGAGCTCTCGCTTATATTTTTAGGAGCTTTATCTCGAATTAGCACGTTTTTGAACTTGTTGACTAGACTTAAATTGTTTTCTTACAGTTTGCCATTCTTTTAGATAATATTGAATTTTTTGAAGTGAAAAGAGAATCAAATAAGCTATCGGTGCACCTTGTCGTTACGAGGTAGGTTTGAAAAGTCCGTGCAAAAATAAATACCACCTACTTGTTTGGGGCAAACCTTTTTTATTTTTCTACAGTCTCGTTTTAGGCTTATACACTTCGTCCAAAGATGTTCCAGTTTGTTGATTCCTTCCAAATAAAATGATTTGTCCAAGTCGGCAAAATATCGATCAGTGTCTGCAATCACTTCCTCATTTGAATATAATCTTTGTCCCGCCAGCCATTTCTACAAATTGGGGAACAAATAGTAGTCCGAGGGAGCCAAGTCTAGAGAATAGGGGGAATGTGAAACGAGTTGGAATCCTATTTCCACTAATTTTGCGACCACAACTGCTGAGGTGTGTGCTGGTGCGTTGTCGTGATGGAAAAGGACTTTCTTGTGGGCCAGTCGTGGGCGTTTTTCTTGTAGCTCGGTTAATATGCACCTGTAATGGTTTTACCCTTTTCCAAATGAGGATTATCCCAAAAGACAGTCGCCATAACCTTTCCGGCCGAAGGAACGATCTTCGCCTTTTTTGTTTGGTGCAGATTCCCCCTTGGTAACCCATTGCTTAGATTGTTGTTTGGTCTGAGGAGTATAGTAATGAATCAATGTTACATCCACAGTGACGAAACGACGCAAAAAGTCCTCCGGATTCTTCTGGAACAGCTGCAAACCATCCTTGCAACACATCACACGATTCCGTTTTTGGTCAAGCGTGAGCAATCGTGGCACCCATCTTACGGATAGCTTTCTCATGTCCAAATGCTCATGTAAAATATTATGTACCCGTTCAGTCGAGATGCCCACAGCACTGGCAATCTCACGTACCTTAACTCTTCTGTCATCCATCACCATATCATGGATTTGATCAATGATTTCTGGAGTCGTGACCTCCACTTGTGCTCATATGGCCAGTCCGAAAATTTTGAAACCACTTGTAAACTGTTCTAATCGAAGGTGCAGAGTCACCATCAATCTTCTCTTTAGTCTCCCGAGGCGTTTTACCTTTCATAAAGTAATGTTTAATCACCACACGAAATTCTTTTTCGTCATTTCTTGAAAATCACTCGACTTCCTTGATTCACACGAATGCCAAACACAAAGAAATAGACCAATATGGCTGACACTTGGTGAGCGTTCAGTCAACAGATGCTACTAACTAAACATGACCTCGATACGCGCCGGTGGTGCCATCTCTCGGACTTTCCACGGACTTTTCAAACCATCCTCGTACTTCAGGCAGCCAATTTTTAGCAATAAGTTTCTAAAAGAAATAACTGCCGACGGTGCTAACAGCTTTTTCTATTTTTTTAGTTCGTCCAAGGCCCTTACTAAAAAGAGTAGCAAAGACCTGCCACCTAATATATCTAGAGTCGATAACAAAGATAGTCCATTCCCTCCTCACAAACACCTAGAAGAAGCTGATACACTCGAATGTAATGGATCTAATTATAAAACAATGAAGAAAAGTAATTCAAAACGTAAAGGTATTTATGATAAACAACAAGTTGATATACATAAATGTAGTGAGTGCGATTATACAACAGTTAAAAAAAGTCATTTTAGAAGTCATCTTCGACGTCATAAAAAACCGGAAGAACTCGCAATGTACACTTGTAACGAGTGCAATTTTAAAACCAAATACCAGAACAGTATAAAGACTCACATTCTTCGTCACAAAAAGCCTGACGAGGTCCCTGTGCACAAGTGTAGAGAATGTGATTACTCGACCATTTATAAAGATCAGATAAAAACTCATGCTCTACGTCACAGATATCCCGAAAAACATACAATGTTTACTTGCAGCCAGTGTGAATTTAGAACAATAAGTCGTGCTAGTATAAATAAACACATGCAACTGCATAATAATCCCGAAGAAGGTAAAAACAAATGCAATGAACGTTCTTATGAAACAGTGGATGAAAAAAAATCCGAAGAACATGTTCCTTGTCAAAAACAAGCTGATGTGTACAAGCTTAACGGAAGCGATTATACAGTATTTAATGAAGAAGTTGAAATGTACCGTTGCAACGAATCTGATTGTGATTTCAAAACGAAATATCAGGCGGAGTTGAGGAGACACATGGTTGCTCATAAAAATCCTCAAAAACTTACGATGCATAAATGTGATAGTTGTGATTATCAAAACTTCAATAAGGGCAATTTGAAATTGCACCGTCTTCTTCATGAAAACCTCGAGGAAGTTGGTATGCACTGCAACGAATGCGATTTCAAAACGATTTATCCTCTGAGTTTGAAAAGGCACATTCAATCCCATAAGAATCCTAAGGAGGGTCGCTTGTATAAATGTACAGAATGTGATTATACAACTGTTGATCCAAGTCATATAAGGAGGCATTCGCGTAGTCATAAAAAGTTTTAAAGTAGTTTATAACAAATTAATTCACTTAGACTGGTCAATTACAAAATTAAAAAAATAATAATACGTCATACAACTTCTACGTAGGTCGCAACGAAACTTTCTGCAAACTGTAAGAAATACAATTTATTAGTGGGGAAAAATTGCTCTATTGTTTTTCAAAATATTCTTCTTTTAACTTAACATATTTATTCATTTGATAAAACCGATCAGTAAACATGAAAATTTGGGGGTTGGAAACAGACGTTTCCCACCCCCAAAGTACCCCAAATAATTTGATATGTTACACGATTGTCTTCTATCATTTGTCGCACAGTAGCTATGTTTTCTTTAGTGACAGCAGAAACTGGCCGCCCCTTACGCAATTTGTCACTCAAAGAAACTCGTTCAAACTTAAATTCGTTAAACCAGTTAGTTGTACACACCCCTCGAACTAGGAACGTATCACCAAAACCAGCCCAAAGTCTTTCAATGAACTGCTTAAAGTTATAATTAATTATAGCGCGAAAACTTTCGCGTGTATTGTACATTTTAACGCTACACGGTACCCCCAAGGAAGTTTGAAGGTTTAGGGAAGCCCAATGCTATGGCCCATTCGATCAAAAAATGTCCAGCCAACGAACAAACACTAATAGTAATTCAAACCTCGTGCTTTCTGAACGCAGCTTTCTTCTGTCAGTACAGTAGCGACAAATGCCTGGACAATCAACTAATAAAAGCACATAATAAAAAGGCGAATGCGCTGGTAGTACTATAAATTTTTATTTCTAAGTTATTTTTCCCCAATTCCAACAAAAATAAGATTTTGCTGAAATACATTACTTAACAACTGATTATTTTAATAAATAAGCAGTTGTTAAGTAAGATTTTAGCAAAATTTTATCTTTGTTAGGATTGGGTAAAATTTTAAACTTGCAAAAAATAAAGCAAACAAAAAATGTTATTGTTAACAATATATTATAAATTAATTTGTTATAAATACAAATATTTTGAGAAAACCAGGAAAATCTTGGGACATTTGCCCTAAATTTTCAATAAACAACAACAAAAAATTATATTCCAAAAATAACAGTAAGAAATAAAACATAAAATTTCAGAATAAATGAAAAATATTCTCTGATAACAACACACAGCCGGGGTTGGATGAGATCATGCTGAAAGGTTCCTATAAAACAAAGAAGCTAGGCAGTATTCGCTTATTCAAAACAGACTAAAAATACATAAAAATATGATATGGGAACTTTAGCTATTAATTTAGGCAAAGACAAAAGCAGACAGCGGGCAAAAATATATAAAGAATTTAAATTAATGTGGTAACTGAAAAATGAACATAAATATTTATAAGAAATGGTAAAAATTATTGTTTAAATTTTTGTATTATATTTTTATGTCTATCGCTTACTCTCTTTTTAGATTCAAAACTATTTTTCTTTCTTTAAGATGCTTATAAAAACAAATTTTTAAAGATAGGTTAAATATTTCATAAAATTACGGTCTGAACAAATGAAAAGAGCTTGCAGTAAGGTTCGAAATATTGTTGCCTGAAATAAATTTTCAATTTTATTCTTGTAAACATTCTCATCCAAATATTTGTAAATATCAGCATGTAGTCTGTCTACAAGATTGACTAAAGCTTCACTAGCATATTTAAGCCTTCGTTCGTTATCAAACTCTTTAAACATTACAAATAAATGCTTGTCGGTTACCTCCACTAAAAAGAGATTAACTCTGACAAGTTAAACATGAAATTGAAATTTTGTAAATAAGGTATAAAATAACATTATTTAAAATTTTAATTTTAGGGTTGTCCAATGGTTCGAGAGGTAAATTTTAAAAAGAATTGAAACATTTTCCGTAACTGTGTTCTTTTAAAATGGAATTCATAAAGGGTGACCAAGGTGCAGCTCTATATTTTAAGAGAAGGATCCTCAAGATTTGCATAATTTAATTTTGAACAACGGTCCTCACAAACATACATTTTTACAATCTTTTGAGGGACTTAAAGTACATTTAATTTTCCAAGCTTCTAACGATAAGGGATCTCGAAGAAAAGAATGAAACTTTTTGTTCTTAAAATCTGTGCTTACAATTTTACTATAATAGGCGTTTCTGCAACAAGAATAATTACAAGAATATTTCAGCCTACATGTTGTGTTGGTGCCATTGCGAAGATATTTACAAAGATTCTTGGTTTAACATCGAAGAAGGCTTACTACAATATTTAAATAACATATTATTATCTTACCTTATAATTTTTTCACAATAGTGTGGAAAAAATAAGAACGCAAATTTAAAACAGTCAACCCAAAGTCAACACTTACAACCCAAATACTAGAATAGAAAATGGCCGACGCAAACACAACACGGGGATTTATGGTTAAAAAGGGATATAAATAATTCTCACTTTTCATTGGTTAAAAAAAAATCGACGTTTCGCCATCTAGAAATTTACTACCAAGTTACTACAAAGCAAAATATGGAAAAATATAGAAATCTACTTATTCCCTGGCAATGATATAATTGTCAAATGTCACTTTTTCCAGTATCCCCATAAGAAGTTGGCCAGGCGTGTGTCCAGCCCACTATGAAAATAACTGTCATGAGCGGCCACGACGATTCTGCGTGGTAACAAAATTCCCCAAAATATTGTAATGTGATGTCCACCTACGCACAGTTTGTAGGTAGGCAACCCATTACCTTTCGACAGAGCCGGAATCCCGTTTTCGTGCCGTTGTGAATTAAATGTTTTGTTGTCGTTTGTGCCGTATTAATTTCGATTGTTTTGCCTTGTGTGATTTTATTTTTTGGTTGCAGAGTTTTTTGGATTAATAAAAACCTTCATATTTTAGTGATTATTGGTTTATATAATTATAACTAGAATTTTGGGTTTATTGTTTGTTACTTACAATATCATAACAAAATGCCTGAAAGTTGTATGGTTTTGTCTTGCAAATTCAAGGGTAACATACCCGAAATACCCCTAATTAGGGAAACAATTCAAAATCACTTTCACAAAACCATATACTAATCTTGAATTGGGACTTTAAAAATCTTGTCCAGTTTAATGCTCCAAGATACAGTCATGTTCGGTGTCGCGAAAAGAAGTTATTTAATCATTTTGGCGTTACTTTGACACAAACACATTACATCCATAGCCTCAGCTACTTTAAAAAAGCTTGGATTCCTATTTCAAGGCAGTAAGTATTTCTATCCGTCTAATCTGTATATTCTCTCTACAATGCTATTTCCTGCAACTCTTATCATTCTTGCTTCCATTTAAAAAGATCTGTTCGTCTTATTAATGATATCACGCTTACAGAAAAGCTTCCTTCTCTTTCCCACCGGCATGCTGGAGGGGATATATTGCATTTTTGAGCATTGAGAGCAACACGTAGTATTACTTTTATGCATCTTTTTACAGTCCAACTTAAAAGGCCCCGAACTTCCCACTTTCTTTGTTCCATCATCCCCAGAGAGTCTAGACGTTAATCTGCTAGCCGCAGAAGTTTTCCCTTCTCCAAATATTTATGTCTGATGTAGATAATGCCCCTTTACTACACTTAACGGTACGTTAGTATTGAAGCTTTAGCCTTGGTGGACTGTCTGACGATATAAAAAAAATCTTATGTAAAAAATTCTATACTTTTTTTTAAATATGTTAATGTTATCTGCATAAGGTAACATTTTTTTTGTACTTTTATACAAATTATAAATTTATAAAATACATTACACAAACAACCAGTTTAAATTATGGTAAGTTTTTACTTTTCTTGACCCTTGCCGATTTTGATGACTTTTTGCATACAGAGGCGCTGATTACAAATCTAAAGTAAGTGTTTTTCGTCAACGTTTTATTTTTTAGATATCCATCCTTAAAAAATATGATATTTACACTATCTTGCCCGTCTTTTATAACAAAATTCGTGATAAGTACATGAAACTATCATACGATGTTTAAAATTTATTTTAAATAAACTCCCAAAACTATCAACCATTTAAATAGAAGGCTGTGATGTGGCGCCCTCAGTTCTTTCCATGTTAAATCAGATGATATAAAATCTAATATTACACAATAATTTTAAATATTCTATAATAGTTTCGTTTATAAACCAACAATGTTGTGCAAAAAATTAAAAAAAAAACAGTTAACGTATAGTTAATCTGAATTTGACATTTGATGATGTCAACTTTGTATATGGTAACAAAGAAATATGGAAGTCCGAACCTGCCCTACGATTCATTGCGCAAAATCTGCGTGGCCGATACCCCTATTCCCGCTGCCCTGCACGCCTGGACAATTTTGTTCTATAGCATTGGCCTTCCATACACCTTTAAACTTCCTTGGGTACCCCTGAAGCATGGATAAGATTAATAAAAATATGAAAGATAAATTATGTTAGGGTTAGTAAATAAATTATAAGCAATATATAATAGTTCTAAAACATTTCTGTTGCAGTCCAATAATTTTTTTTAATCCAAAAAATATATTTTTTAATAATGATAGATTTAACAGTTTTTGTGCTAAATTTAAAAAATACATAAAAAATATGATAGATTCTGTATTAATGATTTAATAATTATACTATAAATTAAATGTAAACTTAAATTTGTAAGTAAAGGTAAAAAATTTAATGTGAAAATTGGCGAAATTTCCTTATTTCTTCAATTTTTGCTATAAAATTTATTATTATTTTTTTTTGTAAATCTCGAGAATTAATTACGATTTTAATTTAAATTAAATTTTGCAGAGTATTCAATCCCGCGCCCCGTTACCTTTCACATTTTTATTAATCTTAACCATGTTTCAGAGTACTGTGAGGTATAGACTTGCAATTGCCGATGTCAAGACAAAAGAATGTAGATTTTGCCTACTTTGTGTCATAGGTGCATTGAGCATATTAGTTTGCAGAAATTTTCGGTGTGACCTACGTATTTATGGTAATCTTTAATGGGCTAGTAATGTTCTAAAAATACACAGAAAAAAACTTATATAGATTAAATAAAATAGTTAAGCATTGTAGGTAGGGACAGCCAAAACCTTGTCTAGTATATCCAAAAGTTTCTACTGACATAAAATTATCTTAAGTAGCTTAGAAAAAAAAATGTTCCAGTATATGGCTTATTTTGTTACATGAAAAACAAAACTGCTATTGTAGATAAATTTTATTCTTATTCAAAAAATATGCCATCTAAATATGAGAAGTATTTTACCTGATGTAGTAAAAAGATTTTGCTAAGGTAGATAGGTCCACTTACGAATTAGACAAAATTGTTATCTACAACAGACACTTTCATTATGTGTAAGAGATAATTGTTACGTTTGTGGGAAAAGTGGGATGAGGCAAAGTGAAAAATAATTTAATGTAAATTAAACAATAAATTAAATATTTTTTTAACCATTTTGGCAATTTTTGGAACTTTTTTTAATTAAAAAGCTCTAAGAATTGCCAAATGTTTTATAGAAATATTTTAGTAATTGTTCGATTTACATTAAATCAATTCTCATATATTTTGATCTATCCCCATTTTCCCATACACTCGCAAATTAATTCTTTCAGATTTAGGCATTGCAAAAGTGTATCAGCATTTTCTTTTTCCTCTAAAAAATGTTTGTACTCCGCCTTAAACAATATTAAACATGCCCAATTGAAATAGCTTGTGTAAAGCCTAAAAATTGATATTCAAAATTGTTAGACCTACACGATTATATTTTTAAATTCAACTAAATAAGCTTAAAAGAAAAATATGTTTAACACCTAAGGCCTCGATTATAGCAAATAAAAAAATATATATATTTTTTATGGTTTTTGTTTGTTTTTCTTCAAGTATTGTCCAAAAAATATGGGAAATTTAACCAACTAAACAAACAAATTATATTCTAATGCAACACGCTGTATATTAAGCCACGACCTATATATTTTTAAAATCAATATAAATAGTTCAATATACACACTGACCCATTAAAAAATTAACGTTTGACTGCATTTATTTGTCCCATTTGGGCGTGTCTATTTGTTTTTTCTGACAACACCAAAGGATAATACAAAAAGAACCCTAACCATTTTTCATTTTTTATGTTTTTTCTGCTTGCTAATAAACTAACGACTCTAAATGGGTGTTAAAATAACTAGAGACAACCTATACAAAAAGCTATAGTCCCAAGAAAACTTAATTTGAGATTTCTTAAACATATTTATTGGGTATGGTACGTCTGGTAGCGACATTCAGACAACTGATGACCGAAATTAGTTAACAATCTTACGCTAAAGATAGCCACAAGCTGTAGTGCAGTTAAGAAACGTATTAACTCTAGACAGTATTGTTCGAACGGATATTCTAAAGATTCTTTTTAAAAGTATAAGCTTTTGCCATTGCACCATTTGGTTAGTTGGGGCAGCCATTTTTTAGCTATAAAATTCTAGAAGTAGCTGCCTAAGGTGCTAACACCTTTTTTTATTTTTAGTTCATCCAAGATCCTAACTAAAAAGAATCACGTTCTGTCTCATAAACACCTGAAAGAAGCTGATGTGCTCCAATGTAATGAATGCAATAATGAAAAAATGGAGAAAAGAAATTTTAAACGTAATTTGAATTGTGATAAACAAAAAGCTAATATATATAGGTGTAATGAGTGCGTTTATACAACAGATAATAAAAATTATTTAATAAGTCACCTTCGACGTCATAAAAATCCCGAAAAACTAAAAATGTACTCTTGTAACGAGTGCGATTACAGATCAAAATATCAGGCGAGCATAAGAAGACACATTCTTCGTCATAAAAATCCCCACAAATGTAATAAGTGCAATTTTCAAGCAACGGATGAAAAAAATTCGAACGGCACTTTCCTTGTTATAAAGAAGCTGATGTACATAAGTGTGATAAATGCGATTATACCACAGCTAAAAAAAGTCATTTAAAAAGTCACCTTCTTCGTCATAAAAATCACGAAGAGGTTGAAATGCACAAATGTAATGAATGTTTTTATGAAACCATGTACAAATCCAGTTTAAATAGACACGTTCTTCGTCATAAAATTCCTCCGAAGGTTCATATGCACAAGTGTAATGAGTGCGATACCACAGTTAAAAAAAGTCATTTAAAAAGTCACCTTCGCCGTCATAAAAATCCCGAAGAAGTTGAAATGCTTAAATGCACCGAATGTGATTTTCAAACCATATATCAGACGAGCATAAAAAAGCACATTCTTCGTCATAAAAACCCTGAAGACGTTCATAAGATGAAATTGTAACGTATGCGAATACCAAACATTCAGCAAGGTAATTTAAAATTGCACGTTCTTCTTCATAAAAACCCTGAAGAGTTAGTATGCACAAATGCAACGAATGCAATTTTCAAACCATTTATGAGACGAGTTTGAAAAGACACATTCTTATTCATAAAAATCCCGAGGAGGTTTGTATGTACAATTGCACCCAATGCGACTTTAAAACTATTCATAAAAACAATTTAAAAAATCATTATCTTCGTCACAAAAATCCAGAAGAAGTTAGTTTGTACCGATGTAATAGATGCGACTATAAAACAATCGATAAAGTCATTTAAAAGGCATATGGGAAGTCATGAAAAACCTTGCACCTGCAAAATAAATTATTGAAGTTAAAAGCAGGAATGTGATAAGTTTAAAAATACAGAAATGCCATTACCATTACATTACAAATCAAAATATCAGGCCAGCATAAGAAAACACATTCTTAGTCATAAAAATCCCCATCAAATGTAATAAGTGCATTTTCAAGCAATGGATGAAAAACAAATCGAACGGCATTTTCCTTCTTATAAAGAAGCTGATGTGCACAAGTTTGATAAATGCAATTATAGCACAGTTAAAAAAAGTAATTTAAAAAGTCACCTTCGGCGTCATAAAAATCACGAAGAGGTTAATATGCTCAAATGTAATGAATGTTTTTATGAAACCATGTACAAATCCAGTTTAAATAGACACGTTCTTCGTCATAAAATTCCTCCGAAGGTTCATATGCACAAGTGTAATAATTGTGATTATGAAACAGTTAATAAAAGCATTTAAAAGTCATGTTCGCTCTCACCAATATCCTGAACAGCTGAAATGCACAAGTGTAATGAGTGCGATTATGCAACCCCTAATAAAAGTCATTTAAAAAGTCACCTTCGCCGTCATAAAAATCCCGAAGAAGTTGAAATGCATAAATGCACCGAATGTGATTTTCAAACCATATATCGACAAGCATAAAAACACATTCTTCATCATAAAAATCCTGAAGACGTTCATAAGCTGAAATGTAACGTATGCGAATACCAAACATTCAGCAAGGGTAATTTAAAATTGCACGTTCTTCTTCATAAAAACCCTAAAGAAGTTAGTATGCAAAATGCAACGAATGCAATTTTCAAACCATTTATCAGACGAGTTTAAAAGACACATTCTTATTCATAAAAATCCCGAGGAGGTTTGTATGTACAATTGTACCGAATGCGACTTTAAAACTGTTCATAAAAACAATTTAAAAAATCATTATCTTCGTCACAAAAATCCAGATGAAGTTAGTTTGTACCGATGTAATAGATGCTGACTATAAAACAATCGATAAAAGTCATTTAAAAAGGCATATGGGAAGTCATGAAAAACCTTGCACCTTGCATAATAAATTATTGACTTAAAAGCAGGAATGTAATAAGTTTAAAAATACAGAAATAAAAGGGGTTAATTAACCATTACATTACAAATCAAAATATCAGGCCAGCATAAGAAAACACATTCTTTGTCATAAAAATCCCCACAAATGTAATGGGTGCAATTTTCAAGCAATGGATAAAAAAAGTTCGAACGGCATTTTCCTTGCTATAAAGAAGCTGATGTGCACAAGTGTGATAAATGCTATTATACTACAGCTAAAAAAAGTCATTTAAAAAGTCACTTCGCCGTCATAAAAATCACGAAGAGGTTGAAATGCACAAATGTAATGAATGTTTTTATGAAACTATATGGGAAGCCATGAAAAACCTTGCACCTTGCATAATAAATTATTGGAGTTGAAAACAGGAATGTGATAAGTTTAAAATTCAGAAATGAGTTTATCAACCAGAAACACCATTTAAATAAACTCCATTGGGAACCATATTTCGATTTTTGAGAAAAACTCGTTTAAAACCACTGCCAAACTTTCACCATACTATTTTGTTTTATTTGAACCGTTTAAATTTTTATTGTTTGTTAAATAATAACGGTAATTTTTGGCTTTGGTTCATAACATTTTGTATAAAAAAAATGTATTCTTTCTTCCAATAAAGAAAAATTAGTAAAACACTGTTTTATTGCAATAGCCCAATAGTAATTTTCTTTAATTTATTTATTTATTTATTTAAGATAATTACAACTAAAACTCTTTCTACAATATTATATTAAAAAATATTAATTAATATGTAAAGTAATGAGTACAGTGCACCCCTGAAATTGGGATATTTAGGTTGGAGGACTACAAAATCCTATTGACCTATTTGTAGAAAAATACTATAAATAATTTTTAAAAATATTTTTTTAACAATATTCAAAAAATTAGTTTGTTAGTGATGAAGTTATACCTATATGTTTGGTGTGGAGGACTCGGTATACCTTTCATAGTTATTGTAGGACAAACACTTTTTCTCTCTGTATCTAAAGATCTTAACAAAATATGTTAGAATCAGTAGTCCTATCATGGTCCAATGTTGCTGCAGTCAGAATTTGGGCGACTCGTCGAAACGAAGCCACTTGCAAAGTTTTAGCTTGTTATAAATCATCAAAAAAAAATCCCACGGGATCCCGGTCTATTACCATTTTCTCTATTCACAATCACAGAAGACCACACAGACACTAAAGTCAATTTTGCATACACTTCTTGATTACTTAGTCTATTAAAAGAACCTTTTTCTTTTTATAACTCGCAAATCATAAAAAATATTCTGGAAAAGAAAGGAACAAACGGTATATGGCAAGAAACGAGTAAGTTTTTCTTCTTGTTACGTCAAATTCGAAAGTTGTTCGGCTAAGCCCGAAACCCGAAAGTCGTTAGGCTAAGCGGGAAATTTGAATTCAACACCTTTTGTCTGCGGGTATTTATTCTTTTTCCTTTTTTTCTAATTTTCAACTAGCAGTTGAAATGTATAAAATTTGCACTTTCTATTTCTGCCAGTATTCTTACATTTAACTACACAACAACTTTTATGCACCATTTTTAATATTTTTATCTAATTGCTAACATTTAAATTAAGCATGATTTAACGAAAAATTGACCAAAGCGAGCGCTGCAATCGATTCAGCTGCCTCCACCATACACCCCACTCCCTGCCAATAGTTAGATCGAAACCAGTCACAAGAATAAAAGATGTAGTTAGTTTAAAGATTAACTACACCATTGTTAACAGTCCATACAAGTATGAAGCATACATTTTTAAATTTTTGTTACATTATCTCAGCTTGGCAAGTCAGTGACACCGTGAGTTAAGAGGAGTATGCTTCGCACTTTGGTCCGCAGATGGCGTAGACATCTGTTACCCCATTTTGGTTCTATTTTAAAGACTGCGAATGATAGCTTTTATTCGCTTATTATTTAATTGTAATTTATGTAATTCAATAACCTATAGTTCTTTGGTTAATGTTTTAGACGAGATATAGGTCCTTAAAGTAATAGTCCAGTAACTGAAGACCTAAAAGTACCCAAAGCTGTAAATAAATCTCTACAGGTTTTATTTGTGGCGCAATTCTTAGGTCTTCGCGGTTGCTTTAGAGCGAGAAAAAGTTTAAATATGCTAATTAGAGAATTTTTGTTCAGACAAAAAATGAAGATCACCTAGAAATCTACAAAAATGGTCTCTACCATTTTTTTCGCAACACCAATATTTTTCGCAAAAACGGGCGTCGAAAAATCAATAACATTCCACACAGGATACAGATTTTCTAGAACTAGAAACGGCTAAAAATGCAGATGGGTAAAACATTTTTTTATCAAAACGCAAGAGAGATGGTGAAAGAAATTTTCTGGGATCTTTGAACACTTGCTAAGGTCTCATTATAAAAGAGAAATGTTAACAACAAACCTATGAGACCTATATTCCCCACACTAAAAAGAACCCCATAACTTCAAATCACAAACCGTGGTTTTCTAAATCCTGTGACAAAGCCAGACTTTTAAAAATTCAAGCCCACAAAAAGTTTCTTCAAAACCCCAGTCCCGAAAATCAACAGGCTAGCATCGAAGCGAGAAATCAGTATAATCAGACTATCTCAGAAGCAAAAGACCGTTTAAACAATCGAATAAAAGATAAAGTTCTTTCTTGCTCAAATTGCAGTAAAGCTTTCTGGTCCTTTGCCAAAAATATTAGTCAGAACTTTTGCACAAATTCTTTTCCACCCCTAATCTCTGAAGATGGAATTGTCTCTACCTCCAAAGGAAAAGCCGAACTATTTGCCAAACAATTTGCTGCCAATTCTACGCTTGATCCTCCTATTAATCTTCAACTTCCAACAGTTGTCCCTGTTTTTCATAAAATGTCCGATATAATTTTTAAAGTCAAACAGATCAAGCGTATTCTCTCTTCTCTTAATACTAAAAAATCGTCTGTGCTGGATGGCATACCAGCAATCGTCTTAAAAAAATGTGCTCCCGAGCTTGCACCCATCTTAACTCGCCTCTTTCGAATCTCTTACGACACGGGCATTTTCCCGGAGAGTTGGAAAGCTGCAAGTGTGCAACCTGTCCCCAAAAAAGGATCCAAGAGTCTCCCTTCCAACTATAGACCTATATCTCTTCTTTCAGTTGTTTGCAAGGTAATGGAAAAATTAATTAATTCCCAAATCTTAAAGTATCTGGAAAAGCATAAGATCTTACATGATAGACAATATGGATTCCGTCACAGCAGATCCACAGCTGATCTTCTTTCCTTTGTCTCACACAACTGGAACAAGTTCCTTCAGTTTCTTGGAGAATCACAGATCGTTGCTCTTGACATATCCAAAGCTTTCGATCAGGTCTGGCATGATGGGCTTCTTAACAAACTTCCGTCTTACGGTCTTCCACCTAAGCTTTGCTCTTGGCTTTCCAGTTTCCTTTCTAATCGACGTATATCAGTTTGTGTAGATGGTCATTCCTCCAGCTTCTACCAAATTAATGCTGGGGTGCCCCAGGGCTCAGTGCTGGCACCCACGCTGTTTCTTCTACACATTAACGATCTTCTCTTCCACAATCAATCCCATTCATAGTTTTGCTGACGATAGTACCCTCCACTCTAGTATTCAATTTCTTAAGCCACCGTGTAATCCTAATTTCGAAAACAAGCGCAGGTCAATGCAGATATCTCTTTCACAAGACCTCAAACTTATCTTGGATTGGGGCGCCAAAAATCTTGTTCAGTTTAATGCCTCGAAAACACAGTCATGTTCGCTGTCGCGAAAAAAGTCTGCAAGTGCTCATCCCTTACATATGAGCGGCCAAGTTCTGCAGAACAAAGAGTCGTTTAATTTTGTCGGCGTTACTTTTGAGAATAACCTCAACTGGCACAAACATATTTCATCCATAGCTGCGGCAGCTTCAAAAAAGATTGGATTTCTCTTCCGAGACAGAAAATATTTCTCTTCTTCCAATCTGTACACTCTGTATGTATCCCAAATCAGACCCTCTTTAGAATATTGTTCTCATGTCTGGGGAATGGCGTCCCCTACAACACTTGGCATTCTGGACTCCATTCAAAAAAGAGCCGTTGGTCTTATTAATGATCCAACGCTCACAGAAAGACTTCCTCTTCTTGCCCACCGTCGAGCTGTAGGGGATCCGTCGCTCTTCTATAGGTATTTTCACGGCTTCTGCTCAGAGGAGTTGGCCAGTATAATTCCTTCTCTGGCAGCTCCCAACAGAGCAACACGTAGTGCAACTTTTATGCATCCTTTTACAGTTTAGTTAGAGAGGCCCCGAACTTCCCGCTTTCTTCGTTCCTTCATCCTTAGAGTGTCAAGACTATGGAACCTGCTGCCCGCAGAAGTTTTTCCTTCTCCTCCCAATCTCCAAAAATTTAAGTCCCGTGTGAACAAACTCCCTCTCACCACACTGAAGACACCCACGGTACGTTAGTACTTAGGCATCAGCCTTCGTGGACTGTCCCAAGATAAAAAAAACAACAAACCATTTTTTCAAAAAATATTAATAAATTAATGAGATACTCTCAAAGTATTGCAAAAAAAAACTTTGATTGCTTTTTTTAATATTCTAGAAAAATCAGAATGGAGTCAAACTCATATGCAATGATAGGTACGGATTTTCCCATTCCAATGAACTTTGAATGATTAAAAAATGTACATTATTGCCCGAGTAATGGAACAATTCGTTCGCCGGCCTATTAGTGAATCCATGAAGATAGCGGCATTCTAGCGGTAGAGCGGCACCTGAAATGAGGGGACTTTTGGGTCCCGTTATCTCGAAAATTATTGATTTTTCGAAAAAAAATATAATGACCATTTTTGTAGATTACAAGGCGATCTTCTTTTTTTGTCCAAACAAAAATTCTCCAGTTTTTGGGCCTTGAGGGGCCATTTTCAGCCCTTTCCCACCTGTTTATGTTGATAAACGTTTTTTCGCTCGAAAGCATCCCCGAAAACCTAAGAATTGCGCCACAAGGGAAAACTTTACAGATTTATTTACAGCTTTGCCCCTCCATTTATTGGACTATAAACAGAAAATTAAATAAGCTTTCTTGCACCTCTTTGCAGCCATTTTATAGCTCTAATTCCCTAAAAGAAGTAGCCGCCTAAGGCGCTAACAGCTTTGTTTATTTTTTTTAGTTCATCCAAGGCCCTTACTAAAAAGAGTCCATTTCTTCCTCACACAGATCTGGAAGAAGCTAATAAGCTCAAATGCTATAAATGTAACAATAAAAGAAGGAGCAAAAAAAAATTAGAACCCAGTTATATTTGTGATAAACATCTAGCTAAGATGATGCATAAATGTAGTGAGTGCAGTTATACAACAGTTAAAACGAGCCATTTTAAAACTCATCTTCGACGTCATAAAAATCCCGAAGAGCTAGAAATGTACACTTGTAACGATTGCAGTTATAAATCGAAATATGAGGCGAGCATACGAAAACACATTCTTTGCCATAAAAAGCCAGAAGAGGTTGATATGCATAAATGTAACCAATGTGAGTATCAAACATTCTTGAAAGGTAATTTAAAATCGCACATTCTTCGTCATAAGAATCCCGAGGAAGTTAGAATGCACAAATGCGATAACTGCAATTTTCAAACAATTCATCGGGAAAGTTTGAAAAGACACATTCGTATTCATCAAAATCCTGAGGATGTTTGTACGTATAAATGCACGGAATGTGATTTCAAAACAATTTATAAACAAAATTTTAAAAATCACGTTCTTCGACACAAAAATCCGGATGAAGTTGATTTGTACCGATGTGATAAATGCGACTATAGAACAGTTAATAAAGGACATTTAAAAAGGCATATGTTTACTCATAAATAACCCCGAAGAAGTTCATAATAAATTAAAGGAGTTAGGAAGCAAGAGATCAGTAAAAAAAATACAAATTTGGTTAATAAACCGAAAAATCATTATAAGTCGATTCAGAACCATATTTCCTGTTTTTGTATGTGACGATGCTACTCCGTGAAAAACTACATGCCGGAAATTTCACCGTTAAATTATCTTGTTTCTCACTTGCACTATTTTATTTTTATTGTTTTTCTTGTGTTTTTTACCTTAAGACTATGACAATTTATTTGATTGTACTTTGCTATTTTAGTTTTGAATTATTTATTAAATTATATACTGCAATTTTTTTAGTGTTATATAAAAACATGTCTAACTGTCGTAGGTTCCTCTTCTAATAAAATAAAAATAAGTAAACAATTGTTTTATTTTCAAACCTTTTAAAATCTTGAATTGTCACATTTCTGTTAGGATGTGCGAATTGCGTTAGAATCGAATAATATTATTCGATTCGATATTTGAATCGAATAATTCGAAAGTTTCGAATTATTTAGAATTTTTTCAAATAATTCGAAAACTTTTGTCACACCTTAAGGGGGGGGTGTAGGGGATTGTGACATTGCGTGACAAGGGGTATGGGGGGTCATCAGCTTTGTGCCGTCACATGTAAAAATCTAAATTATTAAAACGCAAAACTTAAATGTAGACGAAAACCGAAAAAATTGTACTAACTCTTTCTATATGTCTATTATTTATATATGTTTTGATTATTTAAAGATGTTTAATTTCAAAATATGTGACGTCACAATAAGGGGGAGGGAGTCTCACAATTGTGTCGAGTTGTGACAGGAAGGGGGGTCAAAAAATCATAAAATTCATGTGACGTAATTTATGAATGGCCCCTAATTCGGAAACTGTGACTTTAGAAATTCCCAACAAAATCAACTTGCTTGGTGGCGAGAAGAAAAATAAGTATCTTCGATTATCAACCATGGCGAAGATATTTTAATACCTTACCTATAGTCTGTCTCAAAGTATATCGCTATGGTTTTTGACGGACATACCCCAATAAACCTTTAACGATTTTATTATTATTACCTATTGTTATTGGGTAAACCCATTATTTCATAATAGCAGAGGTGGGCCAGGTATTTCTTGTGTATTCACCATTAGGTATATAAATATTTCGGCTAATATTTTAGTGTCAGCGTTGAATAACCGTTTTTACTGTGCGTTTCGAAAAAGTTTTTTTCCTTTGTCATTAGATGCAAAACTGGTTGTGAAAAATGTGTATAAAACTTTAATCAGTAGAGGACTAATTAAAAAAGAATCTTTAAAAGAAACCTGTCTACTTACAAAAATAATATCATCGATAAGGAATATTATTATTAGTGAAGAATTGAACAAAAGAAAAAAACGTAGTGATTTTCAATCTCACCGTATAGACAATAGTGATTAGGACCTAATAAGTAGGAAAATATATTGTCTTTGTGAAAGCGAGGTTGTTCCTACCTTGGATAAACTGAAAAAGAAGCTAGACGAAGACGAAACCAATGAAAATATTAGCCGTGTCACCCTCTATAGAGTTGTTTCTATTGTAATTAATCTCAATGATGAGTCTGAAACAGAATAATTAGATTTAGATATTTAAATTAAAAATGTAATTATGTATAGGTAATATAGTTATACATTTATTAAAACTTTGCATATATTATTTCTTGTAATTTTAAGATTATACCTACCTACCTAAACAATAAATTAAGAAATCTTTATATTTATTAGAGTCCGTCCCTAATGTTTTGTCCTTTAATACCTACGTCCGCAGTTTTATTGTTATTTGTCGGCAAGGTATAATTCATAAATGAAGGCAGAAGCTAACACGGTATACTTTAAGACAAACTATACTTTTGTAAGAGTGGAGACTGTAAGCTGTACCTCCGAGAGGTTAGCCGCGATCTTTTTTTTACCGTTGTAGTTGTTTTAAAAATTGAAATTTATAATTTTCTGAATAAAAGAAATACTCACTTAAGACCCAAAAACTCTACACTTTACTCGAGCATAAACGTTGAAAATTATGGCTTAAGATCCTTAATAGTCCAGTAACTGAAGACCTGCCAAAACTAAATAAATCTGTATAGTTTTTATTTGTGACGCAATTCTTAGGTCTTCGCGGTTGCTTTAGAGCGAGAAAAAAGTTTAAAATATGCTAATTAGAGAATTTTTGTTCGAACAAAAAATGAAGATCACCTCGAAATCTACAAAAATGGTCCCTACCATTTTTTTATCCTGCTTTCTATTTTTCGCAAAAACGGCCGTCGAAAAATCCATAACATACAGATTTTCTAGAACTCCAGAAACGGCTAAAAAATGCAGATAGACAAAAAAATTTTTAATCAAAACACAAGAAAGATGGTGAAGGAAATTTTCTGGTCTCATTATAAAAAAGTGATGTTAATAATAAACCATTTTCTTAAAAAATATCAATAATTTAATGAAATACTCTTAAAATATTGTGAAAAAAAAACTTTAACCACTTTTTTTAATATTCTAGAAAAATTAGAATGGACCCAAACTCATATGCAATGATAGGTACGGGCTTTCCCATTCCAAAGAACTTTGAATGATTAAAAAATGTACATTATTGCCCGAGTAATGGAACAATTCGTCGCCCGGTTATAAGTGAATCCTTGAAGATAACGACATTCTAGCGGTAGAGCGGCAGCTGAAGTGAGGGACTTTGGGTCCCGTTATCTCGATCCCGATTTTTCGAAAAAAAATTATAAGGGTCATTTTTGTAGATTACAAGGCGATCTTCATTTTTTGTCTAAACAAAAGTTCTCCAATTCGCATATTTTGGCAGATATTAGCGAGAAACCCATTTTCGGGCCTGTAGGAGCTATTTTCAGCCCTTTTTCACCTGTTAATATTGATAAACTTTTTTCGCTCGAAAGCATCCCCGAAGACCTAAGAATTGTGCCACAAGGGAAAACTGTACAGATTTATTTACAGCTTAATATAAAAAAAAACAATAAAATGTGCCTCTAAAACCCTCTTTTAAAGTATGGTGAAAAAATTCGAAAAACAAGGGTTTTTTGAATTTAAAAATTGTTTCCAATGTATAATTTATTTAAATTTTGGATTACATTTTTGTTCTATTTTAAATGCTATACCAATGCTTTTTTAGTAACTTAATATTTATTTGTTGTTTATTTAATGTGCATGTATTTTTTAGTTAAGAGAGGTCTCTGGTTTAAGGGTCTGATTTTTATGCATTTTTTGGGATTTTTTGTGAGGACCAATAAAGAGATGGAACTTTGGAGTTTTTATCATTTATTTATAAGTGTTTCAAGAGTATATATATATATATACAAATTTTTTAGCCAAAAATATTCATTAGAACCGCTCTGAACACCTGCCTCGAAAAAAATGGACCCTCACTCCTCAGGAAATCAGCTGATTGGCTTATCTGAAACTAAAAAAATCGGCGGGGTTTTTAATCTTTAACCTTAAATACATAGGCCCATTAACATATTATAAAAAAAAATAAAAATTGGATTTTTTGACAGATTTCGGAACCAAAAATTTCGAATTTCATATTTTTTTTGTTAAAAAAATAAGAATATTTTAAATTTAGGGGTGATAATAGATCATCGATCAAGCCGTTCTCGAGATATGATGGAGGAAAGTTTGAAAAAACATTGTTTTGAGAAAAACGCGTTTCAACTACAGAGTACAGATAACTATAAAAATCCTAACTTACCATTAATCTGCGATACCAAGACTAAAATAAAATTTTTAACGTAAATAACTACACCTTTTTTTCCAAACTTGTTTAAACTTGTCTGTATAGTTTTTTTCACGATCTAAGAAACTAACTTGACTTGACTTAGGCTTGGAATGCAATAAAACCATAAAACTTTTCGGATTTACCGTGCAGAGCCGCACTATACCTGATAAAAAAGATAAAGTACTAAGTAAATTAATTTTTACAATTTATTAATTTTACTAATGTGTAAAGTTGGTTGGGAATTAAATAAACAAGCAAAAATTTGCAGTAATACTATATTTTTAATAGTATACAGGGTGTCAAAAAAGTCGGGAATATTGCAAATATCTTCAAGCCGCTCTTAATTTTTCGACGAAAATTTAGCTGGCAACAAAATTTTAAAAAGGCGTCAGATAAATGTAATTTACTTTCCAAAGTATACAGGGAAAGCCAAAAAAGTAGTATCAACTTAGGTTTTTTGGAAACCCCTGTATATTTTTATGTATTCGAATAGATCTTTTTAAGCCAATTTCAATGGTATACAGTTTTATGTGTTTATCTGTCAAACTGATCACGCATTTGATTTCTAATTTTGTTTTTTTTAAGTGATCAATTTTTTCCCGGGCTATACAGGTACTTATCTGTTAATGTCAGTTGACTTAAATGACATTTTGTGTAAATTTCTAATTACAACAGTAGTCATTTTAATTAGTAGAACGATGGCTTTAACTGAAAAAGAGAAAATTGAGATACTTATGATGATTGGATACGGTGATCGCAAGAGATCACAAGCAGAATGTGTGATTTTTTTAAATTTATATTTATCCGAATCGACCCGCAATTACTCAATCGTTTGTAAGAAAATTTTGCTTAAGAAATTTAACGGAAACAGGAAGTGTAAATCACAGACCCAAATCGGGCCGACCAAAAACAGCTACTGGTGGTGAAAAGCCAATAGATATTTTACTGCATGTTCAAGAGAATCCCACTCAATCGCTTCGCCAATATGGACTGGATCATAATGTTACTTACCAGTCTGTCAAAAATTTATTTGGTAGAAAAATTCGTCCGTTTAAGATTCATTTGGTTCATGAAGCTACGTTTATGCTTCAGGTATTGTCAACAGACATAACTGTAGATATTGGTCTGCATTTAATCGATGGATGGCCGAAGCACACACGCAAAGACCACAAAAAGTGAATGTCTGGGCAGGTATCATAGGTCATAATATTATCGGACCATTTTTTATTGCGGGAATCTTACATCAGAACTTTATTTGAAATTATTGCGTGAACATGTCATTCCACAGTTAGAAATCCTTATCCAAATAGAAAGACATTTGGTTCCAACAAGATGGTGCTCCCGACATTTTGGGTTTTCAGGTGCGTCAATTCCTGAACCGAGAATTCCCCAAAACGGTGGATAGGAGAAGGGGCGCTATTGAATGGCCTGCCAGGTCTCGGATTTAAACCCTTTTGGGCTTTTATTTGTGGGGATTTAAAAATAAAGTTTATAAAGATGCGGGGAAAAAATTGATCACTTAAAAATAAAAATTGAAATCAAATGCGTGAGATTCGTTGGGAAAACTTTTGATAACCTGTTACGAGACTTGGATATTGTCTAGCTAACAATGGCAGACAATTTGAACATTTGATAAAGTAGTGTAATCTAATTGTTACGCAAGACGTGTTCCCGTTTGTAAAATTTCAGTTTGGAAATATGTTTTTGTCGTTTATTAAAACTTGTCGTTTTAAAGGGAAAAAAAACCTGTTAAAGTTGAAACATCTACTAATTTACTTTGTTTTTATGTTCCTATTTAAAATTAGCTCTCAAGTGTTTGTAGAAATTATAACTATTCGAAAAATTTTAAATCGTATAATTCGATCAGTTTGACAGATAAAAAAATAAAACTGTATACCGTTGAAATTGGCTTGAAAAATCTATTCGAATACATAAAAATATACAGGGTTTCCATTTAAAAAAACCCAAGTTGATACTACTTTTGGCTTTCCCTGTATACTTTGGAAAGTGAAATTACATTTATCTGACGCTTTTTTAAAATTGTGTTGCCAAAACTAAATTTTCGTCGAAAAATTACGAGCGGCTTGGAAGATATTAGCAATATTCCAGACTTTTTTGACACCCTGTTTTTTACATTTTGAAAAATAAAAAACCCCCCAAATTCTTTTTTAATTTCGTACATTTCTTTCCAAAAAATTTAACTTTTTCCCTTTCACTTTTAATTTTATCATGGCGGAAAATTTTTAAATTTTTAAGTTTATGCCCCTTTTAACTTCATTTTTATTTTTTTATCAGTAATTTTGCCGGAAAAAAGGGGTTATTTGCGCGCTATTTGCAATTTATGCCAAAACTATCGGTTGAAAATGGTAATTAAAAAATTTTTAACCAATTGCCTTAAAAACATTATAAATCTCATGGAAATATATGTCACGTCAGAAAAAAAAATCTTGTATTTTTTTTTTTGCTGGTGGAACGGCACTTTATTCAACTGGCGACTTGGTAGGGTGCATTATCCATCACAATACTCTCTTTGGTGGTATATTCGGTAATAATTTGTTTTGAAACCAGTCCTCAAAAACTCCAGCAGTTGTATAGCAGTGGTAATCAAGGCTGGAGTCCGAAATGTTTTTGGCTGCCAAAAATCAACAGTTTGGTACCCAGCCGTCTGAAGAATTGTTATTCTTTAACCTTTATTTGACGGAGCTTTAGTGTGACATTTTTTTTGATTAACTAATCCATATACTTGGTGTGTCATGGGTGTTATACCATGTCTCATCTAGGTATATTATTCTTCGATTTTCCGATCTAGCCTTATTTATTTTTTCCAGAAGTTGTTGCAAGCGGTGTGATTCCATTATAACTTGCCTTTTGTTTATTTTTTAAATAAAAAACCCCAAACGACGTAGAGTACGCCACAAGGTTGTAGTAGAACAACTTATGTCACAATCATCCTCGGATAGCCTCGCTGAGAGCGATAATAATGTGGGAACTTTCTGCTCTTCGTACATCTGATAAATTTTCCGACGAATTAAATCTTCATTGCATAAATCAACAGATTTAGGTGCACCACTGTCTTTTCGTACTTTTCTAGGCTTAACAGTATTATTTACAATTTTCCACACTGTACTTTGAGAAACGCCGGTTAAAGTTGATGTTTCCTTTAATGAAAAATGTTTTTCCGTGGCCTCGCTCTACTAACTTTAAATAAACACTTTTAACAAATATTTTTGCTTCAACAGGCAAACATTTTCCGTTATTGCCTGAAACGGCTTTTGCACTGGACATCTTCAAACACACTATCACCTCAGAACTTAATAACTAACAGTATTTCAGAAATAAAGATTTCTTTATGTAATAATCTCTTATTCGCCAACAACAAAATAAATACGACCCTGTCACGGCTAATACTTTTATGGCTTTATTGCATGTCATTATTCCGTCTCGGGCCAGGTCAGTTTCTTAAATTGTGAAAAATACTATACTCGTATAAGCATACCTTTGTATAGAAGGGTCTCAGGTATCCAGCCGACAGAACACAATATTGTCAGCCTTTAACTGCTATATCTCTATAATGGCTTTGAATTTTGAAAAATCACTCTACCACCATATTTTAGACATATTAAGAAAAAAATTATCAAAAATTAGGAACCTATCAAACCAGAGAACCCCCTTCATGTTTTGGACGAAATTTGGTACTTAAAGTTAACAAATAAGCTTTAGTTGCACCTTTTGGTTAGTTAAGGCAGCCATTTTTTAACTATATGTATTTGAAAGAAATAGCTGCCCAAGGGGCTAACAACTTTTTGTATTTTTTTTTAGCTCATCCAAGGCCCTTAGTAAAAAGCGTAGCAAAGACATTAACAAAAAGAGTCCATTTCTTCCTCATATACACATAGAAGAAGCTGATATGCTCAAATGTAATGAATGTAACAATGCAAAAAAAGACAAAAGAAAGCTGAAGAGGAATAATATTTGTAATAAACGACAAGATAATATACGCTATAAGTGTACTGAGTGCGATTATGTAACGATTAATAAAACTCATTTAAAAACTCATTTTCTACGTCATAAAAAACCTGAAGAACTTGAAATGTACACTTGTACGATGTGTGATTTTAAAACGAAATATCAGGCAAGCATAAAAAAACACATACAGCGTCATGAAAATCCCAAAGAAGTTAAAATCCACAAATGTAACGAATGTTCCTATGAAACAAGAGATGAAGAACAAATGGAACGACATTCTTTTCGTCATAAACCAGCTGACGAGCTCAAGTGTGATAAATGCGGTTACACGACATTTAAGAAAAATAATTTAAAAAGTCACGTTCGCTGCCATAGAAATCCCAAAGAAGTTAAAATCCACAAATGTAATGAATGTTCTTATGAAACAGTGTATAAAGGAAAATTCGAACGGCATGCTTCTCGTCATAAACAACCCGAGGAGCACAAGTGTGATACATGTGGTTATACATCAACTAGTAAAAGTAATTTTCAAAGTCACCTTCGCCGCCATAAAAATCCCGAAGAAGTCGAAATGCTGAAATGCACCCAATGTGATTTTCAAACGATGCATCAAGCGAGTATAAAAAAACACATTCTTCGCCATAAAGATCCCGAAGAGGTTCAAATGCATAAATGTAACGAATGTGATTTTAAATCGATATATCGAGCAAGTTTAAAAAAACACGTTCTTCTTCTTCACGAAAATCAAGAGGAAATTGGCATGTACAGATGCGATGAATGCAGTTTTCATACAAATTATCAGTCAAGTTTGAATAGACACATTCTTATTCATAAAACTCCCGAGGAAGTTTGTACGTACAATTGTCCTGAATGCGATTTCAAAACGGTTCATAAAAACAATTTAAAAAGTCACTCTCTTCGTCACAAAAATCCAGATGAAGTTGATTTGTATCGATGTAATAGATGCGACTATAAAACAATTGATAAAAGTCATTTAAACAGGCATCTACGCAGGCATAATAAATCTTGAAGAAGTTCATAATAAATTAATGAAGTTAAAACCGTTTTACAAAAGAATTGTTCCGAAAATTATTGTCAAAGTTCTATAATTTTGACTGAAATTTTCGAAATTAAAATATTTTTTCCCAACCGTTTATTTAGGACGTTTTTACATAACTATTTTTTCAGTATCTAAGGTGAAAATGCATATAAGTATTAGAAAGAGACACAATCTTTTTTATTTATGTGCAAAACCACCTTTTAAAACTGATTGTTGGAGGCAATCACATGTCATACGGTCTCAAAAATTCAAAATAAGTATTCTTTGTAAATATTCAGTTTTATTTAAATAGTTATACTTACTAGTATAAAAAACAAAAGAAAAGCGAAAAATTAATATTGACGGTTTTTCTTTTTCTCTTCATCCGAATGTTTGTATAAAATCATTGTTATTTCCAATGAGCTGTTAGTTTAACTGGAGAAACATCATTTGGCATGCGTGGCATCAAAAGCACATTCTAAGGTTCTCCAACGAGAATGAACCTCTGTACTCAAACAATAAAATCCACCAAAACCGGGAAAATGGTTACTACAGAATATTTTGTCGTAAAGCGTGGTTCCAAGTATATTTCTTTTTCATTTATTGATAGTATATTTTGATTAAATTTTACTTAATTTATTCCTAAAATTACATCAAAATAAGCTCTACTATTGTATTTTAAACTGTAAATAATATTTGTTTATTTTTATTACTACAAAGTATAAAACACAGAAAAGTAATGTTGTCACAATAATATTTTCTTTTTGGACAGCTACTTATAAAGGCACGACACCGTGACAACAGCGGATTTTTCCTAGCAGCGTACTTCCGCCACCTTCAGCTTCGCTCATGGATTCTAGAGAAGGAAAGGAACACCCTCATTTATGGCTGTTTTGCTTAAAAAGTGACCCAATGTTTAAAGTAAAGTTTAAAAAAGGGCCCTCTGGAGGGCCATTTTTGTAACACAGAGTGAGTGGTCCTTTACCTCTCCAGAACCATGGCTTCGCCGACAGATGACACATTCAATATGGCGTTTTAGTCTAAATGTTTTTTGTTTGGGTAATTTTGTGACAATTGTATAAATTTTGTTTTTGTAAGACTTTTAATAAATTAAAATGTAAGGTAGTCCATGGAAAAGTGACTATATGATTTCTGGATTATCATTTCACAAGTAAGTACAAACTATGCTTGTACCATTCTATCGCCAATAATAAACAAAAACATGTTGGCCGCAGCTCTCGATTGCGTTTATGAATGAAATCCTTTCTCTATCTATGATGTTAGCTCATTGGTTATTTCCTTAACCAAAAAAGGTTGCTTGGTGATTTTTACTCTTAAACCGACGATATGTTCTAACAAATCCTTTTAAACACCACACATTTAAATTCTACCCAAAACCATAGTTTCTGTTTTCTCTGTTAAAAACTACGTGCCGAAAGTTTCACTGTTGGATTATCTCGTGTTTCACTTGCACCTAATGGCGGCTCGTGCCTTATTACATCGGCGGGCTAATAAGAAGAACGTACAACACGTTTTTCGTATTTTCTTTGTCCAGTTTTATGTATAGAAATAAAGCGTTTGCTACGACAATCTATTTTTTCAGCCCCCTCTAAATAAAACAATAGTCACCGAAAACAAAATTTAATGTGTTACAGCCGCATATCCATTTATTTTTCTTGTCTTTCTTAAAATGCCTTATATAACAACCGCCTTTTAGACATTTTAAGCCTAATAGCCTAAAAGTCAGTATGTATTTGACCAGACCTGAATTTTTACACAGTGAGTCCTCTATACCTACCATGCATGGAATGAAGACTCACTAAGCCCAGCGTGGCTGTCTCTTCTGGTAGTCAGGTGGTACAGATATCGAAATTTGACTGATTTTAAATGTATTTGACCACGTCTGCCATTTAGAAATTTAAAAATATATTTCTATTATTATCGAGGAATAACAATAGCAGGCCATTATCGCGCGTCCAACATCGTGGCAGACAATTTTAAAGGTACCAAATAATATATAATTTTTAAAACAATTGACCAGGTCTGCCATTAATACAGTTTTCTACGTAAGTTAGCGGAATATGGGAAACTTTTTATTATTAAGTTTACGAAAAAAAGTTATTTTTTTATAAAAAGTTCTGCGTGGTCTAAAAATGTTTTAATACAAAATAGTATTTTTGATTTATTGGTTATTTCCATTTTGCCTCGGGATGCTAGGGCTCTTTTGCCCTTATGGACGAGCCGAAACTGGTTGCACGTTGCACCATTTTAATTTTTATTGTTTATTAATTTATAACTGCAATTTTTGCCTTAGTGTTTGATATTTTATATAAAAATGTCTTACTGTTGTATATTTCTCCTCTAATAAAATAAACGTGAGTAAAAAACTGTTTTATTTTCACAACCCAATTTTAATTTTTTTTTATAATACTAACGGCCGAGTGATGATCGCGTTGTTAAATTTAGCAATGGACTTAGCAATTGTTAAAAGTTAACAACGGTTTAGAATTTTTAACAAACGTCATTGTCGTGTTATTCAATGATTTTAGTAGGCAACCTGTCAAAATCTACATTTTGTTAAACATTCTAAACCGTTGTTAACTTTTTAAAAATTGTTTAAATCCATTGCTAAATTTAACAACGCGATTTATGCCGGTCTTAAAATACCCACTCAGTATTTTATACGCAGGTCATTCCATTGAACACCACGGCTTGGCTATTATGTGAGGGGAAAAAGAATGATAGTAGTGGGGTTACTCACAAGGTATAAGTACTATAGCTAATGCCCAGCACGGCCCTTTGACGGTGGAAGATCAGATGTAAACGGTGTCTCTTTAAACCATCCTCGTAGGGGATTATTTTTTTTTATATATGGGAACCTTCAGGTGCACATTTAGGGTGATTTTTTTTGCAAATATATATTTTTTTCGGTCCCATCGTGAAATTTTGTTGAAAATACCCCCAAAAAAATTCCCTGAAAGCTTCAGCCCTTAATATTAATATTAAGTACTCGCTCAAAGCGTGTGAAGATTTTTCATTTAAAAAGCACGTAACCTTTGATTTTTTTAATTTCTATAACTCAGCAGCATTTTATGTTATCGTCCTGCCCAAAGAGGGGATTTTTTGAGAATTAAATGCTCCACAAAAGTGTCCATTGCATCAAAGTCGCAACTCACACCGGCGAGGTAGAACGGGTCACTTAACCTAATTTTTTCATAAAATTCTCGTTTTTCTATCATTTTTTCATAAATGACAAGAGCTACACAAAAAAATAAATGACAAGTTGTTGGAAAATAATTTCCTACAAAAAAGGTCCTAATAATCGAATCGCTAAGACCAACAGTTCTCGAAATATTTGGCCTTTAATTAATTTTACTATGAAATTTTCAACAATTATAATTTGTAGTATTAGTTTAGTAAAATTAATTAAAGACCAAATACCTCGAGAACTGTTGGTCTTAGCGATTCGATTATAAGGACCTTTTTTGTAGGATATTATATTTCCAACGACTTTGCCATTTATCTTTTTTGTGTAGCTCTTTTCATTTATGAGAAAATATAGAAAAACGAGAATTTTATGAAAAAATCAGGTTTAGTGACCCGTACTACCTGGCCGGTGTGTGCGCTATAGAAATTTAAAACAAAAAGGATCAAAAAAATTAACGGAACACTTTTTAATAAACTTGCAAAATATTAGCTTGGTGTGTTAAGGAAGTAAAAATGATATTTTTATGATAGATAAACATTTTATTTTAGTTACGTGATATAATTAATCCATATTTGTGCTCGCCACTCAAAGTAAATTTATGATTTCAAACCCAGTACAAAAAATAAAGTGATCGTGATAATATCCACATTTAGATTTTATTCTTCAGTAGGTTTCGACAGTTCTACTAGGCAACGGTTATTTGACAGTTTGATATTTTTGAATTCATTGCCAGTCAAAATGAGAGATCTTAGCGAGATAGAAGTAGCTCGTATTGTAGCGTTAATTGAAAATGGTGTTAAAATCCGACAAGTCGCAAGAAATTTCAATCCCAGTCCTTCAGTCATCAAGCGTGTGTATGATCGCTATAGGGCGACTGGAGAATACAAACGATTAGCCGGACAAGGTCGGAAGCGGAAAACCACACGAATTGGAGACCGTTATTTAGTATTGTCTGCTTTACGTAGACGAACATCTACTGCAAAAGACCTCCAAAATGCACTTAGGGCGGCTCATCAGGTAACCATTTCTGACCAGACAGAAACAGATTACGAGAGGCTGATTTAAAACCAAGGAGACCGGTACGAAAACCTGTTTTAACTGGAGCTCATAAAACTAATCGATTAAACTTTGCTTGCGATCATTTGCAATGGCAGCTTAGACATTGGAGACCTGTACTTTTTACAGATGAATCAAGATTCCGTCTAACCCGTTGTGACGGTCGGGTACGCGTGTACAGACGTCCCAATGAACGTTACTCTACTGCCACGGTGCAAGAAGTATCCAGATTTGGAGATGGTTCGGTAATGGTCTGGGGTGGAATAAGTTTGGAAGAAAAACGGACCTTGTAGTGATACGGAAACCCTAACAGCTGCCAGATATGTTGATATGGTTCTTTCAGATCATGTCGTTCCTGCTGCATATGGTATTGGTCCTGAATTTCTCTTCATGCAAGATAATGCTTGGCCGCATACTGCTGCCATTACTATGGATTTTCTGCGTAGCATGAAATTCGAAGAATAATTTGGCCAGCGTTAAGCCCTGACCTCAATCCTATTGAACATCTATGGGACATGCTGAACAGACGTATTCGTCGGCGTCAAAATCCACCACAAACTCTTCAACAATTAGCAGAAGCCCTAGTTGAAGAATGGGACAGTATACCACAGGAAGATATTCGTCGGCTTGTTCGAAGTAGGACATACGCGATACTAAACACCATAACAATCAAATAGCGCCACAGTAACCATAGTAATCAATTGACATATTCTTTGATTATTGTGAGAAAATGTGTGTCTTTTGAAATATGTAAGCTTGATCTGACTGTAATTAACGCACTAAAAGTTACAAATGGACTAAAATGTTTCGTTTTTTTTTTTTTGAGCAGTGTATTAATATTAAGGACTGAAACTTTCAGGGACTTTTTTTTGGGGTATTTCCAACAAAATTTCACGATGGGACCGAAAAAAATATATATATTTGCAAAAAAAATCACCCTAGTGCATATATTTCGCTTATAAACGCGTATTTACAAAACAAAAAATTCTGCCATGACCAAATTGCTAATACCCTGATTCATCACCGTAGTGCATATACCTCTAGTAGGTCATCAAACTGGGTTTTAAAAATCCTTCATCAGTCATTATACCTAATAATAAAACGTTATGGTTCTTAAAAACGAAATGCACAAAAACAGGGACAAAAGATAAGATAAATACAACCAAAATGCAAATGCTGACTTTCACCTTTCCCGCACAGGCAGCGTTGCCACATTTTATTTAGGGAATGTACTGGATCAAATATAGCGATTTCAATAACACTAAACTAAAATCTTGTACTTCCATTGTTTTTATTTGTTAATTGGTACACAACGTTTCAGTTAATGATGTATCTCCAACCGTTTTCAAGTGACTCTTAAAAGCTGCGACTTATATACTATCCGTTATTCACCTAAGCTTGACCGATTTTTTACGGTTCAGCAACGGCTGCCAGATATTCGAAATGTGGACACTAGATTTGCTAAATACATTTTGGTTGTTTGCAATTATTATAGCTTCTTTAAATTTTCTTTTTTTTCAGTGAGTTTTTTTAAAATCTTAAAAATATCGAAATAGGACCAGACGATACTTTTGTAAGCTTCGATGAAGAAAGTCTGTATACAAATGTGCCAGTGGAAGAATCATTAGTAGAAAGCACCACCATACCGCTGGATGGAGCGATGGAATTGTTGGAGGTGTGCCTCCGTAGTTCTTACTTTCAAGTGAAAGATGAGTACTATGCGCAGGACGGCCTTCCCAGGGGTTCATCGCTCTCTCCAGTGGTAGCAACAATGTATATGGAATGGTTTGAGGAACAGGCAATTAAAACTGCACTATTCAAACCAAAAGTTTGGATACGATATGTTAACGATACTTTTATTGTATGGACAGGTAATGACAAAGAACTTGAAGGTTTCTTAAAACATCTAAATTGTCTCCGACCCTGTATTAAATTCACAATGGAGAAGGAGCAAAATTCGGCTCTACCTTTTCTCGACGTTTTAGTCAAACGAAATATTGGACATATACAAACCTCGGTATACAGAAAACCTACCCACACTGGACAATACACACAACCAAACTTATATGGAATCATCTATTATTTTTCATTATTTTTGAGATGTATGAACATTTTTGGTTTATAAATAAAAATCTGTCCTTACCAATGACTTTTAATGCAAAAAAACTCATATATCAATAATACAAATTAATAAGGTTACAAAATAAACACATCGGTATTTTTGTTGGTTTCAGAATAGAAATGAGATTTAAAATTTTATTGGTCAAAAAGCAAAAACAAAAATAAAATTGGTTATTTTAATAATCCGTGTTGCCACCTCTATTCCTTATGCAAGCTTCAATTCGCGTTGGCATGCTTCTTATTAAATTGTCAACACTGTCTTGGGGTATGTTTTCCCATTCTACTAACGCTGCGTCAATAAGCTGTGCGACATTTCCTGGATTGTTTTGACGTGCTCGAATCCTTCTTTTGAGCTGGTCCCACAGGTGTTCGATAGGATTTAGGTCTGGTGAACATGCAGGCCAGTCTAAAACTGTGACACCTTCCGTTTCAAGACATTCTCGAGCCACTCTACTGGCATGGGGAGGTGCATTATCGTGCATGAAGATAAAATTATCCCCAATTGCAGCTCTCCAAAGCCTAACGATTGGTTCTAGCACTAAATCAACATACCTCCTACCCGTTAAAGTTTGTTGAAGTGGTAACAATGGAGTTTTTGTTCCCAGCATAATACCTCCCAGAACATTACAGTTCCTCCTTTATATCTTGGGACAGATTTGGCAGCCTGGAGTCTCGCTCGTCTTCCTGGAGCTCTGAGAACCCGAATTCGACGGTCATCTGATCTTAGGCCAATTCTGGTCTCATCCGAAAAAGAACATTTTGCCAATTCTCAATTGTCCAGTTTCGATGTTGAAGGCACCAATTTAGCCGGTCAATTTTATTTTGCCTAGATAACTGTGGGACCCGTAACTCTCTCCTACTGTACAACCCTCGAGCGCGAAGTCTTTTTCTAATGGTTTCAATTGAAACGTTCACACCTGTAGCTTCCAGAAGTTGTCGTTGCAGCTCTGGATGAGAAACACTGGGATTTCTTCTAGCAATTTGGCACACAAAGCGGTCCTGTTGTTCAGTTGTGACTCTCTGACGACTTTGTCTGGGCCTGTTTTTGAGAGTTCCAAGTACCTGGCATGTGTTTTCGATACAGCACCCTGTGTAACGCCTACTATCTGCTACGTCTCTTTGGGGCATTCCTTGCTCAATAAGAGCAATAATTCTTCCCCTCTGCACATCTGTGAGTCCAACATAAGGCATTTTTGTTTTTTTTTTGGACCGAAATAAAATTACCGAAGATTAAGTGATTTTACCACCGAACACAAAATTCAGAAAATAATAAATCGTGGCAGTCGTTTCTCCTTTTTTATCAGATTTGTTTACAACAAAAAGCCTTATCTTAAAGTTGGATACCAAATTTTTTCCTTACAAAAAGTTAAGTCAGAAATAGAGGGTGATTCCATATAAGTTTGGTTGTGTGTATTTACACCAGAATTCCAATCACTCTAACGGAACAAAGTAAGGGGTCACACATACTCTTATAACCGCTCAGTGACCTTATGTAACACTAAGGAATCCCTGCAAGACGAAATAAGTAATATAACTAGGGATCTTAAGCCAAACGGCTACAGTAAGAGATTGGTTAAGGAAAAAATCGAGAAGTATCAAGATAAGACAAAAAAACGTTAATTTGAACAAGACTCCACAGAACCAAATATTTATGATTATTTCGTATATTAAAGGAACTTCGGAAAAGATCCGCAATATAGCGATTAAGTATAATATTAAATGTCTCAAAAAATGACTGTCTCTACCAAATTCCCTGTGAATGTGAGCTATACATCGGAAAAACAAAAAGACCGCTCGAAATTGAAGTTAAAGAACACAAAAAACATACGAAACGAGGTGAAACGTCGAAATCAGGGATTGCCGAACACGCATGATCAAAACAACACCGCATACAATGGTCGGAAGCAAAAATTATTCATAAAGAAACCCACTGGAAGAAAAGAAAATTTAAAGAAGCTGTAATAATTGCAAACATCCAAAATGTATTTAGCAAACCTAGTGTCGACATTCCGAATATCTGGCAGCCGTTGCTGAACCGTGAAAAATCGCCAAGCTTCGTTGAACAACGGATAGTTTATAAGTCGTGGCTGTTAAGAATAGTTTTTAGTTATCACTTGAAAACGGTTGAAGATACATTACTAACCGAAACGTTGTATGAGTATCAATTAACAAATAAAGACAATGGAAGTCCAAGATTTTAGTGTTACTTAAACCATAACATTGTCTAAGACTTTCAAATAATATAGCGATGTTGCTAAATGTGATATTTCTTAAGAAAAATAACAGCGGCAAACTTAGGTCTCGCTGGCTTAATAAATGTTGGCCGCTTTAACCATACGAAAGTTTGCCTATAAAGGTTTTTTTAAATGAAAAAACTGTTCAGATGTTTATACAGTGAGGCCATAAAGTCTGGAAAAGTACCTTTTTCAGGTAAACGAAGCACCTGAGTAAAAAACGCTCGGACACGTGAATTTAGTTTTAGGTTTAAAATTTTTTGAAAGAAAAGAATTTATACAGGGTGTTTCAAAAACAGCAGGGCCGGTATCGACTTCATTTTTTTAAATGGCACCACCTGCATATTTTGACATTTTTGGATGTTACGGACAATTCTAGGCACATTTCATGTACATTGTCCTATGCCTATCTTCAACTGTTTTCAAAAAGGTTAATCCATAATTTTAAAAACGAAAATTCAATTAAAAATAATTTATTTCACTTTGTAAACAACAATTAAGGGGCATACTTTAACGTAACAAATGCTGAAACTGTTGCCCGTTCACTTCTTGGGAGTATCCTAACCGATCGATGAATTCTTGTTGCACGTTGCGAATAAAAGAAATTGAGATTTGTCGAATTTCATCTCTTATACGATTTTTTAAGGCATCGATATTGGCAGGCCTATTGAAATAAACTTTGCTTTTTAAATATCCCCATAGAAAATAATCTAGGGGAGTCAAATCCGGAGATCTGGCCGGCCACTCGACAGGGTCACGACGTCCTATCGTGTCCATCTGTTAGGAAATATTTCATTGAGATACTGCCGGACAGGTACAGCGTAGTGAGGAGGTGCGCCGTCTTGTTGAAACCACATAGTCGGATTGGGTAAATCGGGTTCATTACCTGGATACAGTTGAACCAAAGCAGGAATTAACTCCAGTTGCAAAAAATCTAGATAAATTTCGCCGGTCCAGTTTTCGTTGAGAAAATACGGGCATATAATCCTGTCTTGAAATATTCCAGCCCAAACATTAATTTTTTCCGGATACTGCGTGTGAGTCACTTGAGCCCAATGAGTATTCTCTTTTGACCAATACCTACAGTTTTGTCGATTGACACTACCATTAAAAAAAAACGTAGCTTATCGGAAAATAAAATATTTCTACAAAAAATGGATCCTCGTTGCACCGCTCTTGCATATTTTCCAAAACTCAAGTCGGCGGTCATAGTCGTCTTCGTTTAATTCATGTATTAATCTTATTTTGTATGGATGATACCTTGCATGTTTCAGAATATTTTTTACCGATGATTTACTGATGTCTAAATTTAATGCTACTTGACTTGTAGGTAAATGTGGATTTTCGTTATAAGTATAAAGTAAAACATCTAATTTCACATTGTCATCTTGTTTTGGCCTACCTGTTCTAGGAAGGTCTTTTATACAACCATGTTCACGGAATTCTTTAACAATTTTGCTGACTGTAGATTGTGTAATAGCTTGCTCCCGATCTAGATGGGCGTTATTAAAAATTTCACAGACTTCACCCAAATGTCTTTGACGATCTCCCCAGCCAAAAATCATAAGGATTTCGATTCTTTCTCGTTCTGAAAGCATATCTAATAAGATTAGTTCTTATACAGTATATCACAAGTTGACACAGTGATCACTAAAACAACAGTCAAAATGACAATTAAGGAACCAAAGGTAAGGTAGAAAAATCGACATGTCGGACCGATTTAATTTTGCAAGCAATTAATGTGCCAAAAATGTTACTTTTCAAACCTTGATTACTCGAAAACAGTTGAAGATAGGCATAGGACAATGTACATAAAATGTGTCTAAAATTGTCCGTAACATCCAAAAATGTCAAAATATGCTGGTGGTGCCATTTAAAAAAATGAAGTCGATACCGGCCCTGCTGTTTTTGTAACACCCTGTATAAATTCTTTTCTTTCAAAAAATTTTAAACCTAAAAACTAAATCCACGTGTCCGAGCGTTTTTTACTCAGGTGCTTCGTTTACCTGAAAAAGGTACTTTTCCAGACTTTATGGCCTCACTGTATAAATAATGGGACTAATCCAGTTAGTACCATAGCTGCCTGCAGTACTAACGGCTGTTTCTGTTTTTAGTTTATTCAACGACCTAACCTATGTAAAAAATCATGTTCTTCGTCAACAAAAACCTGAAACACCAAATATAAAGAAGTGTAATAAATGCGATTATAAACAACTAACGGAAGCAGTTTAAGAAGTCACATTTATCGTCGTCATAAAAATCCTGCAGAAGTCGAATGTATAAATGTAATGAATGTTTTTATAAAACAGTCTACAAATCGGTTTAAAAGACACGTCCTTCGTCATAAAATTCCTCAGGATGTTCATAAGCACAAATGCAATAATTGTGATTATAAAACAAGTAATAGCATTTATTTTAAAAAGCATGTTCGCTGTCATCAATATCCTGACACTGTTAAAATATACAGGTGTAACGAATGCGATTATGTAACCATTAATAAAAGTCATTTAAGAAGTCACTTTCGTCGTCATAAGAATCCCGAAGAGATTGAAATGCACGAATGTAACCAATGTGATTTTCAAACGAAGTACCAAGCTGGTTTAAAAAGACACATTCTCCGTCGTCATAAAACATCTGAAGAAGCACAAATGAAGAGTCGGCCGGAAAAACGATGAATTTCGCACGATGGCGTCGTCTAACTCGGCCCCAAAAAGGGGTTTATCAGGTAATACGATTTTAATGCACTTTGAAAAAGCCTAACTCAGCCCGATGTGCAATAAAGCCATCTTGGAATTAGAACTAATTAAATAAGTTTGAATTTTACCAACAAAGTGTAGGAAAATAAGGTAGGTTTAGGTATGGTTTAAAGTGATAAGATTGGATAATTTTAAAACACCCTTCCACTTGGTAGGTATGGTTTATGGGAACCGATCGGTCTATTGTGGCTCACACTTTTTATATTTTCCCACCAGGTCCAGACTTCTAATAAATCTGATGATCCTGTTGGGAGAGAGATATTTCACCTACCCCGGCAACAAGGTGTCATTGCCGAGGATTGCGAATCTTAGTCGTGCCATTGCTGGGCACGAACACAGTATGTGTTCTGCCGATTCATCCCCCTCCATGTACATGCGGCATTCGGCGTCCTCCGCTAGGCCGATCTTGTGCATGTGGTATTTTAATCTGCGTTGTTGGTTCGGTGGGCTTATGAAATAAGAACAACGATATAAGAACAAAAGATATAGAACCTTTTAAAAATGGATCTCTTAAATTATTGCGTTCAAAGGTCTGCAGACTATTCAGAATTAGCTGAAAAGCAGATAAATGTTGATTGCCTTTTCCTGGACTGAATTTCTTTACTTGTGTATGAAAATGATATGCATCGGAATAGGCTCACTCAGCCTTCACATAAGCAATTTTCATATTTTAGTTTGTGTTTGTTTTTAGAAGTTTTTGAAATTCACACAGTCATTTACGGGCGGATTTTTAAGAGTCCAGCTGCAGTTTAAAAGAGAAATGATTCAACGGTTTAGTACGAAGGCTACAGTATAACAAGTTTTAAATGTTTGTTTTCTTTTGAATGTATACTTATTTTTTTAAATAAATATATGCATGAGTATAAATTTATTGTATTTATTTATGATACGTACAAAAATTGAATATAAACTAAGGATAAGCCGACCTATTTGCCCAACAATTTGCTGCCAACTCTACCCTTGATCCTTCCGTTAATCTTCCTCTTTCAACCGTTGCCCCTGTTCCTCATAAAATGTCCAATATTATTTTTAAAGTCAAACATATTAAGCGTACCCCTTCTTGTCTTAATACACAAAAATCGCCTAGGCTGGATGGCAGTGGCGGCCCATCCATTGGGTCATTTCGTCAATGACCTTCCAATATGTTCGATTAATATTTCCGAACAAAAACATAATAATGATATAAATAAAAAATATATTTTTATTCAATCTTTTAAATTTCTCTTTATTATTCTAAGGATATAAACTCGTTGACCGATTACTGGATTTCGAAAGCTTCACGCAGCGATCTCCAGATCGGTGGTTTCGTTCGTTGGCAAAAAGCCGGGCTGCCAGGCTGCATTGACCGTATTGTGTTAAACGGAGCCGAGTCTAGTATTCCCGATCTCATTTACGATTGGGCGATTTCGGCTGCTTTCCGAAGCAGTGTAATCGCATGGTCTGGGTCAACAGCCGCGAAGAGGAAAATTACGCATTTTTCGAGGTGTTTGTTATTCATTTATTTTTTAATTTTCTTTCTTGTTTTTCTTTAAAGTTAACGTCTGTGTGAAATAAAATGCCTAAAATAAAACCTTTAGTCATGTTTTTTTTTAACTAAAAATCAGTTAAGCCATAAGCATTTTTTCGGAATACTGGAAAGCTGCACGTGTGCATCCTGTCCTTAAAAAAGAATGCAAAACTCTTCCTTCTAATTATAGATCCATATCTTCTCTTTCAGTTGTTTGTAAGGTAATGAAAAAATTCATTGACATGACAGACAGTATGGATTCCGCCACAGAAAATCCACAGCTGATCTCCTTTCCTTTGTCTCACACAACTGGAACAAGTCCTTTGAGTATTTGGGTGAATCTCAGAGTATGGCTTTTGATATATCCAAAGCTTTTGATGAGGTCTGGCATAATGGACTTCCTAACAAACTTCCTTCCTAGGGTCTTCCACCCAAGCTTTGTTCTTGACCTTTCAGGTTTCTTTTTAATCGACGTATATTAGTTATTGTAGATGGACATTCTTCCAGCTTCTACCAAATTAATGCTGGGGTGCCCCAGGACTCATTATTGGCACCAACTCTGTTTCTTTTTGACATCAACGATCTTCTTTCTTCCACAATCAATTCCATTCATAGCTTTGCTGACGATAGTTCCCTCTACACTAATATTCAGTTTCTTGAGCCACCTTCTATGTCTGAATTAGAAAACAAGAGCAGGTATCTCTTTCACAAGACCTTAAACTAATCTCCAAACGAACCTCCCACTTTGTTTGTTCCTTCATCTTTAGACTGCCCAGGCTAGGAAACCTGCTACCCGCAGAAATTTTTCCTTTTCCCCTAAATCTCCAAGTATTTAAGTCTCCTGAGAATAAACTTCTCTCACCCCACTTCAAACACCCACGGTAACATGGACGTAAGTAACACGCGGCATCGCCATTCGGGAGGCCGGTCGTATTTACGAATGTAACACGCGGGCTGAACATTTTACTGGCGATCTCGAGTGCTACTTTGCACTAGACTTTTTTACGTTGAGCCCTTAGAAACTTTTGAAGCTGGACCAAGCAATAAACAAATGTTTTTAATAGAATCTACTACTAAAAGTGTGTGGATATTAAAAAGGATTTTAATGCAAGGGAAACAATGGAGAAATTAAAAAAAATTCTTTACCAGTTCCAAAACACACTAATAAAGAATTTGAAAGACGATCCACAACACTTTCAACCGGCTATAGAAACATTAATGAAAAATTATTACTCAAATGCTAAAACACCACTTATACTATTAAGTTTATTGCATACTTCTTTTAAAAACACATAATTTAAGTCAAATCATCCACCAACAACTAGAAGGGGAAAGTATATATCAGTGCAGCCCACAGCCATGGCAAGAAGACATTCGAAATATTTAGGTATGACTATTAAAAATACCGAAAAAGATGCTATAAGGTATATTAATAATTTTTATTTTCTGTAGGAAAAAAAAGATTTTAAGGCAAAGGTAAATGGGGAAAGAAAAAGCCAGTTGCACCACATTCGCTTGACAAATATGTGAAAAACAATAAAGGATAAGGTGACAAAAAAATATCCAAATAACTATTTCCTTTATTATATTACTTACACATTATTGGATTTTTTGTAATTAATAAACTTTGTTTTCTAAATCTTCGTTCTTTATTTTATCCATAATCATACAGAATAGGATTAATAACTGTGAAATATATACATATATATTTTTAAATGGACTTCATTTTACTTGAATGCTATTTTAATTAGACGTGGAAACTAAATCTCTCCTAATATTACCTAAGCTCAGAATGAACCCTCTTTTTAAGCCCCTAAGGGTGAGATATTTGTTTTTTTTTAATAAACTATATTTAATTTCCAAACAAGGAGGATGCCTTTTGAGTGGAACAAAAAAAAACGAAAACATTGATCTCTGAACTACGGAATAATGGTCAAACATACAAATAAAAAATACATACGGGCGAATTGAGAACCTCCTAATTTTCTAAGGTCGTTTAAAAAATGCTTTTATTTCTTCTTGTATATAAATTCCTTAGGTATCTCTTTTCCGAATGGCCAGCCCGCGTGTTACATTCAAAAATATGACCGGCCTCCCGAATGGCGATGCCGCGTGTTACTTGCCTCCATGCCCCACGGTACGTTGGTACTTAGACCTTAGCGTTCGTGGACTGTCCTTGGATAAAAAAAGACGAATATTGTACGTTTATAAGAGGGCGGCGTCCCTGAGCCCTTCCTCACGAGCCACCACTGAGGTACAGTCAAAAAAGCGACCTCTCTAGTCCCTATTCCCTTATACAAATCCCGTTAGTACCATATTTACTTTTTGTTTTTTTTTTAGTTCATCCAAGGAAAGTCATAAGGATCCCGAAAAAGTGGAAAAGCACAAATGCAATGAATGTGGGTATGAAACAATGTACAAATATAGTTTGAAAAGACACATTCAACGTCATGGAAATCCCAAAGTCGTTTATAAGCACAAATGTTCTGAATGTAATTATCACACAATTAACAAACGAAACTTTAAAAATCACGTTCGATGTCACGAACAACCTAAAGAAGCTGATATGCACAAGTGTAACGTATGCGACTATAAAACGTTTGGTAAAAAAATTTAGAAAGTCACCTGCGCCGTCACAAAAATCCCGAAGAAGTTGAAATGTACAAATGTAATGAATGTTTTTATAAAACAATGTACAAATCGAGTTTAAAACGACATGTTCTTCGTCATAAAACTCCTCAGGGGGTTCATATGCACAAATGTAACGACTTTTGATTATGAAACTAGTAATATAATAAATTTAAAAAGTCACGTTCGCTGTCACGAATATCTCGAAACAGCTAAAATACACAAGTGTAACGAATGCGATTATGCCACCATCAATAAAAGTCATTTAAAAAGTCATCTTCGTCGTCATAAGAATCCCGAAGAGGTTGAAATGCACAAATGCAACCAATGTGATTTCCAAACGAAGTATCAGGCAGGTATTAAAAGGCACATTATTCTTCGCCATAAAAATGCTGAAAATCTTAATGAGCAGAAATGTGATCGGTGCAATTATAAAACAACTAATAAAATAGATTTAAACAGACATATTCGTTCTCATGAACACCCCGTAAAAGTACATATGCATAAGTGTAAGGATTGTAATTTTAAAACCATTTATAGAAAGAGTTTGAAAGATCACGAGCTCCGACACAAAAATCTAGACGAAGTTTATATGTACCAATGTGATGAGTGCCAATATAAAACAATTGATAAAAGTAACTACAAAAGACATCAGCGTGGGCACAAGAAACCTGAAGAAACTTACACGGGGTAAGTTTTAATTGATACAGAGAACCTGCGTAAGAAATAGTGGCGCCTCTCGCGTTAGTTTTGTAAGTTTGTACATGAGAACGAGCTGTTTATAAACATGCTTTTAATACTGACTCACAAATCATGTAATTTCGTATTAATTATATCTTGGTAATCTTTACAAATTTAATATACAGGGTGTGAAAGTATGATGCTCTCGATTTTAATGGGCGATAGTGGAGCTCAAAAAAAGTCGAAAAAGCCAAAAACATATGGGTCAAAAGTTAACTGTTTTCGAAATATGGCCTTTCAAAGTTTAAAAGAATTGGTAACATCGCGCCCGTTTCATCGAAGCGGGTCGAACGTTTTTTTGCGAGTTTTGCATGTTTACCCTTTTTTAAGGGAGATGTTTATTTACATACAAATAATAAAAATAACTTCTTGCAATTTATTTTGATATTTAATTTGAAAATTAAATTTGTGTAAAATACAATACATTATTGTTTGGTTAATATTGGTAATTAAAAAATAATTGTACTCACCACCAATAGGCTAAATATTCATTTTTAGAGCACAAATTACGAGTATTATGTTTTAAAACAGCACTTTTTTATTTTGCGTAAAGAGTAAGATTTCTCGGTTGCACACATCTTGTTTTCAAAACTCTTGGACACTACAGTTGTAAATTTTTCCCGACTTAAAAACAACCAAAAATGTCGCTGCCGTTAAACAGGTATTTCCAACCGACTACAAAAGGCTTCTAGCTAGGTAGCTCTGGTGCCAATTGTTTTTTACATTTTTAACTGGGGGAAAAATATTAATATTTTTTTTTTATTTGTAGATTGAAACATTTGAAACTTAGTTTATTTTATTAGCAAATGAATCTACTGATAAGCGATTAAGACAAAAGTTTCCAGTGGTTAAGGTTTTCAGAAATAATTGCTTTCAAACTTTAACATCGTTTAGACAAAAATCTGTCAAGTTTTGACATATATGTCATATGAGCTTTTCGGCTTGGTTTGAGCTCCACTATCGCCCATTAAAATCGTGAGCATCATACTTTGTACACTCTGTATATTTCATATTTATGTTTGTATATTTTTCTTTGTCTTAAAACACATTTTTTTAAGTTTTTACATTAAAAAAAATATATGTTTAATGCTATAAATATATGTTTATTGATTCGTCTGGCTTACAGTTTTTGCAAATTTAAATTAATTTCATTTGTTTTCAATTTTGTAAATAATTTAAATATTAAATAAAAATGTAAATTTATTTGCACTTTTAGTTTTTATTTTGGTCTTTCAGAACATTT